>JABAEC010000199.1:9079-27578 GCA_013435705.1 Claviceps paspali | reverse complement strand
CCCCCCCCCCCCCCCCCCCCCCCCCCCCCCCCCCCCCCCCCCCCCCCCCCCCCCCCCCCCCCCCCCCCCCCCCCCCCCCCCCCCCCCCCCCCCCCCCCCCCCCCCCCCCCCCCCCCCCCCCCCCATTTCATTTTCTTGCGTCAACATGTCTACCAAAGGGATTCGCCGTCGACATGGTAAATAACCAGACATGGTCTCCCATGCATTCGCATGAGCGGACCATCGTCATCGGGAAGGTAGTGTCTGCTCCCCGGAGTCGGAGTCGGATAGGAGAAGGGGGGAGAACTCTGTTCCATGTCGACCCGTTTCATGCTGTGGAGGCCTGGATTGCGACAAACATATCGTAGATCAAGAGTGCGGAGGATCGGTTCGTCGAAGCGGAGCTGGCTAATAGACCTCCGTGTTGAGGAGAGATGCAAAGAATTGAGTCATTCGTGCAGAAGTTGGGCCTTGACCGCCTCTCTCTTCCTCTCGAGATGTTACTACATACTATGGTACTACTACTACCCAGTACGTACGTACGTGGTCAGTCGGCAGATACAGAGATTTTCCCTTGCTGCAGGTTAGCGCTCGCCCCCACATGCACCAGTGATCGATCACTGTCACTTGTCCACTGCCACTACTACTGCCACTGCCACTACTACTGCCAGTGCCACTACTACTGCCACTGCCACTACTACTGCCACTGCCACTACTACTGCCACTGCCACTACTACTGCCACTGCCACTACTACTGCCACTGCTATTGCCACTGCCGCCGACAGCCTCCCAGGTAGGTGCCTTACTTGCTACTTAGTACTCACTGCGGCACTGCCCGCTTATCCGCTTTCGTCCAAGGGCAAAGTCATGCCCATGCCCCGCCCACCCCATCAGCATAAAAAGCAACTATTTTGATGCTGAGCCGCTTGATGCAAGGCACGGTCAAGACGGTCAAGCACGTTCAAGACGGTCAAGACGATTGACGAGGTGCTCGCCAGGGCACATTTTCCTTCCGGTTCCACCATCCATCGACGCATTCATCGACACACACCCCTCCGGAATATCTGGAGTTGATCGTCCTCACGTGGTCTGAGAAGCACGCAATCTGAGAGCCATGCTCGCCAACGCATTTGCCGACCTTGATGTCCTGCTTCTCGACATTGGTAAACACGCAACCCCTCTCTCTGGTCTCGCTTCCGCTGCCGGCACTAATCATGTTTGATAGAAGGGACTGTTTGTCCAATAACATTCGTCCATGATGTACTGGTAGGCTGACCTTCATTGTCACAACATAAATGGATTGGATTGCGTCGTCGGGATAGAGAGTCCCTGGAGATATTCTCCTCATCTTGCCTCTCGACCTTCCCAACTTGACACGTCCTTTGTACACACGATGTGCTCCTTTCTTTTGATGATGGCTGCTTCCGCCATCCTTGTATAAAAAAAAAAAACCCCCGTCAGAGAAAAACACAAACTGACAGCACCTGTCTTTTAGTTTCCCTATGCCTTGAGCGCGCTGCCCCAATATCTCGAGCACCATTGGGACGGCAATGACTTTGCTGAATATCGAGGCGCATTCCCTGAAGAGTGTAGGATTGACCGCAGTGCATTTGAGGCTCATGTTAGAGACCTGATCGCCAGGGATGTCAAGGCGCCGTATTTGAAAGCACTCCAAGGACTCCTGTGGCAAGCAGGTTACGCATCAGGAGAGCTGAAGGCCCCTCTCTTTCCCGATGTTGGACCATTCATCACAGAAGCACACGCGGCTGGCAAGAAAATATGCATTTATTCTTCCGGTTCTGTCAAGGCGCAGAAGTTGCTGTTTGCACACACGAATGGAACACCGCCCGATTTGACGGTGTGCATCTCGGCATGGTTTGACACCGTCAATGCCGGGCCGAAAACAGAAGTCGACAGCTACAAAACCATTCTCTCCGCTCTCGGCTGTGTGGATGCTTCGCGGTGCCTGTTTCTGAGCGATAACATAAAAGAGGTTCGGGCTGCCTTGCTGTCTGGAATGAGGAGTCTCCCGGTGATTCGCCCCGGAAATGCCGCATTACCGGAAGAGGATGGTTTATCCAAACTCGCGGTAGATGACTTCTCGATAAAGTCCGACGACAGAATTAAGCAATGTTTAAAGGCTCTGGAGGAGACGCCCATGAATTGATTACGACACGTGAGAAAAACTTGTGTGTGTGTGTGTGTGTGGAAAACATCAGTTCTTATGTGTAAGTCCACGTAGGAAGAGGTCCAATAGAAAAAAAAAAAAAAGAAAAAGAGGACGGAGATCCAGTAAAATCAGGGTATGTTTTGGAAAGGAAAGAAAAAGAAGAACGCGGCAGATCGACCATAAAGGTGCCGAGCCTGGAAAAATAGTTCGTTTTCACTAGACCTGTCAATTAATTAAGAGAGTCGACGAGGGGGTTTTCGAGTTGGCACAGCCCAAGAATGATGATTTTTCTTGGTTCCAATTTTGGAGTAGCGATGGAGCGTGGATGATGAAATAGAAAAAGCCCTACGACCAGGCGGGCCTGATGCAATCTGTTCCAGCTTGCATCGATCATCCTCACCGAGGCTTCGCTCTACAGCCGTGGCTCTGAGCGCCATCGGTCAATGTGATGGAGAAATTATTCCTCGAGCGGCCGGGATGTACCTCGACCTTGGGGAAATGCAGACGGCCGAGGTCTGTGGTCGAGCTTCTCACCCATAGGCTGTAACTCAACTTTGAGGTTGTCCTGAGACAGTGCAGAGAATACCCGAGGGCTTCCATGAGAGATTTCAGTCTCGAATGCGTAAAGTAACGGGAGTTGTCTAGGCAACTTCGCGGGAGCACGAGAAACAACGAAGGGAACACGGGGTTCACCGCCGGCGTTCCATTTTCTTCTTGGTGGTCTTGTGATCGTAGGAAGGAGAGCGTCCTCAGGAGCATCTGGCCGCGACCCTCGGCGTCGGGGACGAAGTTGAGGACCAGGCTCAAGGAAATGATGTCGAACTTGTCCGAGGTCAGCTCCGGGAGCGGGCGCTGCATGAAGTCTTGCTCCAGTATGCCGGGTTCCTGGCTGTTCAGATCAATGTGCACCATTTCGAACAGGCCGCTGGACGAGCATGCGTTCCGAGTGCTCAGCGCGCCCACCTCCAGCATTCGGGGCTTCCGAGCAAGCGACCTGACGGTTGCGAGAGGCAGCCATTCCAGCAGGACCTTGGAGGTATCGCCACCTCGGTCGGTGCTCTGACCCTGCAAACTTGCCTGCTGGTAGCGCTTGAGCCCCCCCAGACCGGAAATCTCTTTTGCGATGGCTGCCTCTGTGCCGACATCGCCCTGCGCCTTGGCCCGCTGCTGCATCTTCTCCAGCTGGTGGTGCTTGTTGATGAGCGTCCGACTTGCCTTGCGCGACATGGACCGTCGCGCCGATCTGGCCGTCGGTGGCCTTCCGGCCTGTAGGCTCTTGCGCGGCGGGCGCATTCTTTCTTTTTCTTTTTTTTTTCTTTTCCTGTTTTTCTTTTCTTTTCTTTTTTTTTTTTTTTGGTTTGCGTTCGGGTCGAATATCGTCGTCGTGAGGGGGGTTGGTCACAAGGCGTCGGTGCCAGCGCCACCCTCTCTCTGCCAGCGGGAACTCGATCGATGTCTGACGATTATGTTACGACAGACGAACAGAAGGGCGACGGCGAAAGGAGAACACGGCGTGATAATACAGAGCGACTTCTGGTTGCCCTGTGTTCCGGCATTTGCCGTGACCCCGACGTTGTGATGATTACTCGGATGTGGGAAAAACTTTGGAAGTCTTGGGGCTTTGCCATGGCCTGGGTGGCTGCTTGTTGCACTGCTTTTGGTTTAGTGAGGAGCTCTCTCTATTGTGGCTGGTTGTTTGGAGGGGGAAGGGGGGGGGGAAGGAAGGGGGGGTTCGTTGTTCATTGGAAGATAGGAAATGGAAGTAGACATGGTTATGCTTTTTCTTCTTATTTTCTTTTTCGGTATCAAAAAAAAAAAAAAAAAAAAAAAAAAAAAAAAAAAAAAAAAAAAAAAACGCCTCTCAGCCCATGTTTGCTGAAGCGCTGTTTGTCTGACCGCTTACTGCCTGCTGTCGCCGGGCAAAAATCGGGATTTCCGCGCCAGAGCAGAGCAGAGCAGAGCAGAGCAGAGCAGAGCAGAGCAGAGCAGAGCAGAGCAGAGCAGATCCTCAGGATCGATATGACACATCACATGCTACATGGCTACATGCCACATGCCACCACATGCCACATGCCACAAGCATCGGAAGCTTGCAGGGAAAGGAGAGAGACACGCAGCGCGCGCAAAGTATCGCGACAAGACTCTGTCACCAGTCGAAAGCACTACCATCATGTACTTGGTACCAGGTCCCGGTTCTCCAGGGCGATTTGGCGTACCAGGTACCCGTGGATAGACCCACAGGCCCCCCCCCCCCCTCCCCCCCCCCCTTTCCCCCCCGTTCCTCGTCGAACTGTGGGCCAGCCCATGTATCGCCAGCCTTATCTCGTCTTTCTCCGAAGGTTTCAGCGTTTTGGCCCTGAAGCATCACGACATCAACAACCCGAGCGCCGAATGGCGTCCGTTGGTCGACCACGCCATCCGGAATCAAATGACACCCATCTTCTCCCCCGCAGCTCTGCTGGATCAAGGATTCTGCGTCACCAGAAATGCTATTCGAATCCCGGCCGAGAGCATGATGATCGGACACGATATGTGCATGGTTCGACTCAGGTACACGGTACAATGTGGAGACATGCTCGAGACTTGATGGTGATATCACTCACATTATTTGGATGAACGGCGGCTTGCCTTGCCGGCGGCCCGACTCCATTCCTGTTATGCTCCATGCTCAATGCTCACCAGTCGTTCTTCTTTACTGATCAATGCTCGACGCTCGATGCTGATTGCTCATCATTCACACGCGTGTTGCTTCTGGGGGACGGGGGGCCATGGGCCTGACCTACAATGCGGCACCACCAGGCAGGGAACGCCTCCTCCATCCTCGCGCTCCTGGTTTCCACCCCGACCACAGCCAATGCAACTCTATAAAGCAAAGGGCTTCTTCCTCAGTTGGGGTGGTTTGTCGAGGTGCCGCTCTCTTGCCACGCCTTGCCAGAGCCGCCGCCGTTTCCGTCCCCCCCCCCCCCCCCTTGAATCCGCCGATACGGGATCGACTGGCGCGCTGTCAGGGACGAGCACCTTGACTTCCAACAGACAGAAGACAGTGTCTCCGTCTCGCCCGTGCGGTATCATGGTGAAGAAGTACCTTGGCCTGTCTGGGCCGGCCCTCAATTGGGCCATCGGAGCCGTTGCGGGGTGTGATTTCCTTCTGTTTGGCTACGGTTCGTGGACATCACCAACCCTGGAAGCTGGGTTGTTGTTGTTGTTGTTGTTTTTTTTTTTTTTTTTTCTTTTTCTTGCCCGCTCGGCCGACTTGTCATCTGCCTCGTTCCATGACGTTCTAACAAGTCGTCGATTAGATCAGGGTGTCATGGGCGGTATTCTGACGCTTCCCGTCTTCCTTGACCAGTTCCCCGACATCAATGATACGGCGCCGGACCTTGACCCGGCCACCAGGTCGGTCCGGTCGACGAACCAAGGTGTCGCGGTGGCCTCGTACAACCTGGGCTGCTTCCTCGGCGCAATCCTCACCATCTTCGTGGGCAACCCGCTTGGGCGCAGGCGCATGATCTTTCTCGGCACGTCCATCATGATTGTCGGAGCTGTGCTCCAGGCGTCCGCCTTCTCTCTCGCCCACTTCATCATCGGCCGCGTCATCACAGGACTGGGCAATGGCGGCAACACGTCAACGGTGCCCATGTGGCAGTCCGAGACGTGCTCCGCCCACAAGCGAGGCAAGTTGGTCATGGTGGAGGGCGCGCTCATCACGGGCGGCATCATGATCTCGTACTGGGTCGATCTGGGCCTGTCCTTTGCGCCCGGCTCCGTCGCCTGGCGTTTCCCGCTCGCCTTCCAGATCCTCTTCTGCGTCTTCATCCTCTCCCTGGTTCTCAGTCTGCCGGAATCCCCCCGGTGGCTTGTTCTCAAGGGCCACGACGACGAGGCCCGACAGGTCATTGCGGCCATTGCCGAGGTCCAAGAAGGCGGCGAGGAATACGTGGAGAACGAGTTCCGCGCCATCAAGAAGACCGTCTCCGCCATGAGCGAGGGCGGCTACGCCGAGCTGTTCGCCCGCGACAAGAACCGCACCCTTCACCGCACCGTCATAGCCTTCGTCAACCAGATGTTCCAGCAGATCTCGGGCATCAACCTCATCACGTACTACGCCGCCACCATCTACCGGGGGCTGGGCATGTCTCCCTTCGTGTCGCGCCTGCTCGCCGCCCTGAACGGCACCGAGTACTTCCTGGCGTCCTGGCCGGCGGTCTTTCTCGTCGAACGAGTGGGCCGCCGCAAGCTCATGCTTTTCGGCGCCGTCGGCCAGGCCTGCACCATGGCTATCCTCGCCGGCGTCGGCTCTGGCAAGGATAGCACGGCCTGCAAGATTGCCGGGATCGTCTTCCTGTTCGTCTTCAACACCTTCTTCGCCGTCGGCTGGCTGGGCATGACGTGGCTGTACCCGGCCGAAATCACGTCTCTGCGTACTCGGGCGCCGGCGAATGCCTTGTCCACCTCGTCAAACTGGATCTTTAACTTTATGGTAAGTGCACGGAAAAGAAAAAAAGGGGGCAAAAAAAAAAACAAGTTTCCATCAGCCGACGCTTCGATAATGACTAACCCCTCGCTGCAGGTCGTCATGATCACCCCTATTGCCTTTACCAATATCAAGCACCACACCTACACCATCTTCGCCATCATCAACGCCGTCATGGTCCCCTCGGTGTATTTTTTCTTCCCCGAGACTGCGTACAGGTCACTCGAAGAGATGGATGCCATCTTCCAGAACGTTCACGGCTGGAAAGGCGTCTTCCAAGTCGTCCATCAGGCAAAGGTTGAACCACGCCGGTACGGCGAGAACGGAGAGCTTCTCATCGCCGTGGGTGAGGTTGATGGGAAGGGAAACATGGCGATCCAGAGCGGTAATGGGAGCGAAGATGGTTGTATTCCCGGCAGCAGTGGCGCGGTGACTGGCAACGACGAAGAAGCCCAGCGGTGCTGATGTTGCTTTCTCTCTCTGTATTTCTCCCTCTGTATTTCTCCCTCTCTTTCTCTCTCTCTCTTCTCCCCCCTCTCTCTTCCCCCCGACTCCATGACTGGCGCAGGAGTCTTTGAAACAACCGTCCACACCAAAGTAGCACCCACCTTTGGCTTGCCCTCGTACAATTATTCTGTCCCAGACTGAGGACGTGGTGCTCTGTGTGTTTATCGAGGCGTTGTAGCTGCGAGCCGGCTGGACGCCCAGGGGCTGCTGGAAATGCCCCTCCTTTTTTTTTTTTTTTTTTTTTTTTTTTTTTTACCCCTCGTTCTCCACAACAAGGCGGAAGCAAGCAAGCTCTCTCTTTCTCTCTCTCTCTCTCTCTCTCTCTCTCTCTCTCTCTATGTGTGTGTGTGTGTGTGTGTCTCTGACTCTGACTCTGTCTCTCTCTCTTTCCTTTTTTTGTTTTGTCTTCTTTTTTCTTCTTCTTCTTACGCTGGTTCTCATAAAAAAGCGTTGTGTTGGGGGGTCTCGGCGTTCTCTTTGGGATGAATTTCTCTCCAAGGGTTGGTTTTTTTTTTTTTTTTTCCCGCCTTCATGATGACGACAATGTTACACATTTCCAGGTAGACCGACGGATTGTGGATCACCCCGCGCCGCCACCCTCCCAAATACGGAGACACTGTCAGCTGTTGTCACCCCCATGGTTTTCTTTGGAGCTCTGATGATTTCTTGACTGAAGCCATTCCATCGCATCGCACCTCAAAGCATCGCACCTCAAAGCATCGCACCTCAAACGCAACTGCAGCCTCACACCCCCCCTCCCCCCTTTCGATTACTCCCTCCCATCAAAAAAAAAAGACACAAACAAACCCGAGCGAGACCTGAACATCCTCGCCATGGTTGACAGGCCCCGTAAACCATCCGCTCTGGCCACGACGCCGAGCATGCCTCCGCAGGCGCAAGTGACCATCTCGGACGACAATTCACGTGTCACCGCCGAGCTGCCGACCGGAGAGAGCGTCCAAGTACTGCTGATCGGTGCCACCGTTCTCAGCTGGAAGGACGGCCAAGGCGACGAGAAGCTGTGGCTAAGCAAAGACTCCAAGTTCGACGGCTCCAAAGGCGTGCGTGGAGGCATCCCCCTGGTTTTCCCGGTACGTCAAGACGCCTCCCCGACAGAGCCGGCGACACACGATGGTGGTGCTGACAAGGACACGCCGTGATGGGCTTCCGGTTCAGCTGTTCGGACCGGCCAGACCCGACCACCCGCCCACGTCCAAGCTGCCCCAGCACGGATTCGCCCGGACTGCCCGGTGGGAGTTTCTCGGGAAATCCACCAGCGAGGGCTCCAGCTCCAACGTGAAGCTCGACTTTGGCCTGTCGTCCGATTCTCTCCCCGAGTCCACCCGAGCCCTTTGGCCGTATAAGTTCGGGCTGCTGTACAGCGTGACCCTGGACAGGGAAAGCCTAAACACGACCCTCGTCATCACGAACGATGGCGACGAGCCCTTTGACTGCCAGATGCTTCTGCACACCTATTTCAGCGTCAAGGTGAGAAGAGCCGTCCGTCCCTTGCTCCGGTTTGGCCTGTCGGGTTTTCCCTATCGGCTGTGTGTTTTTTCTTTTTCTTTTTTTGCAATCATGGGGGATCCAAAGCTAACTCGAGATTCCCTTTCTTTCTTTCTTTCTTTTTTTCTTTCTTCTCCCCCCCCCCCCCCCAAGGATATCTCGACGGTCAAAATCACCGGCCTCGAGCACTCGGAATACATTGACAAGGTCGGTGGTCCGGATGCCAAGACGGAATCGTCATCACCCGTCACCTTCTCCGCGGAGACAGATCGCGTCTACACACCTGCCAAGGGCGCCGCGCATCCAATCGTGATATCCGACGCGGGAGCGACTCGCTTCCGCATCGTCAGGGACAACCTCGACCAAGTCGTCGTGTGGAATCCCTGGATCGACAAGGCCCAGAGCATGGCAGACTTTACGCCCAAGGACGGCTACAAGAACATGGTGTGCGCCGAGGCAGGCAGCGTCAGTTGCTGGCAGAAACTGGACAAGGGCGATGCCTTCGAGGGCGCCCAGACAGTCTACCTCTTTTGAAAATCCAAGGGTGCCAGAATAAGAAGTGAGAGGAGAAACTAAAGAAATAACCTCGGCAATCTCAGTACCGTTTTTTTTTTTTTTTCCTCTCAACAAAAAAACAAAAGGTACCGCGTTAGGCGGGAAAGAGCAACAACGAAGCAAGAGAATGGGTGGGGGTGAACATGGATCAATAAAACGTATCCCGCACCCAAAACAACCTTCCACGTCTGTAAAAAAAAAAGAAGAAAAAAGAGTTTTTTTAATTCTCAAGTCCAAAGGTGTCATTCATTCATTGTGGCCGTGTTGAAAAAAAAAAAAAAGCCCGGCAAACTAAATGCGTAGTGGACAGCTGAAAAAACAAAATGTCCTTTTTTTCCCCTCACAGCTCCCCCTTTCGAGTCAAATGCAAGCAAAGCCTTTTTTTTTTTTTTTTTTTTGTTTTTTTGCTTCTTCTTCCTTCTTTTTGTGGCATATATATATATATATATGTGTGTGTGTGTGTCTTTTTTCCTTTTGCTCCATCTCCCTTCTTTTTTTGTAGCATATATATAATCTTTCTTTTCCCCCTTGGGAATCCGCCATTGTTGCATCAATTTGAAACGTCAATTCATCATCGACAGAAGAAACTTGAAAAAAAAAAGGGGGGGGGGGGGGGGAGAAGGGGAAGAAAAAGAGAAAGAGAAAAAAACAAGGCAAAGCGTGTCTCGTCCTGTCAACATAACCAACCACCCTTTACATACACTGCAATTGCGTATGGACCCCCCCCCCCTTCCACCCCTCCTCCTCATTCCCCCCCCAAAAAAATAGCGGTTTTTTTTCTTCTTTTCCTTTGTTCATGCATTGTTTCTATGTCCCTTGGAATAGTTGTCTGCGACGAGAAAGGCCAGCTCGAGAGCCTGCTTCTCGTTGAGTCTGGGGTCGCAGAAGGAGGTGTAGTTGGTGGACAGGTCGTCCTCTTCCAGTCCCTCGCTGCCGCCGAGGCACTCGGTCACGGCGTCGCCGGTGAGCTCGAGGTGCAGGCCGCCGAGGTAGCTTCCCTGCTCCTTGTGGATGCGGAGCGACTCCTTGAGCTCCTGGTGGATGTCGTTGAAGCGGCGGGTCTTGATGCCGGAGGGGGTGGAGAGGGTGTTGCCGTGCATGGGGTCGCACTGCCAGACGACGCAGCGGTGGTACTCGGAGTCCTCGACGGCGCGGATGTGCTGCGGCAGGAGTTGGGCGACCTTGGCGGCGCCGTAGCGGGTGATGAGGGTGATCTTGCCGGGCTCGCGGGCGGGGTTGAGGGTGCGCAGCAGGTCGAGGAGGTCCGACGTCGGCGTGGTTGGGCCGACCTTGACGCCGATGGGGTTGGCCACGCCGCGGAAGAACTCGACGTGCGCGTGGTCCAGCTGCCGGGTCCTGTCGCCGATCCAGAGGAAATGCGCCGACGTGTCGTAGTAGGCGGGCCCGTTTGCGGCGCCCACGTTTTCGCGAACGGGGCTGGAGCCGGAGCCGGAGCCGGAGCCGGAGCCGGAGCCGGCGACTGGAGACGACTCGGGGGACGGCGCGCGGGTGCTGCCGGACCGAGGACGCGGGAATTCGGCGAGTCTCGTCAGCGGCTGCTCGTACTCCAGCAGCAGGCCCTCGTGGCTGGTGAAGATCTCGACCGTCTGCAGCTCCTCCGGCCGGGACTTGATGACCTCGAGGAAGCGCAGCGTCTGCTGGATGCTGCCGGCGATGGCCGAGTACTTTTCCTTGAGGGCGGGATCGCGGACGTGGCCCAGGCCCCAGTTGAGGGGGCGGTGCAGGTCGGCGATGCCAGACTCGAGGCTCGCGCGGATGTAGTTGAGCGTGGCGGCCGAATAATGGTAGGCTCTGAGGAAGGGAGGAAGGGATGGCGAGTTAGTTGCACAAGGTACGGTACGGTACGGTAAGCCATGGTCTTTTTCTTTTTTTTCTTTTTCTTCTTCTTCCTCGTCCTCTTCTTCTGCTCCTCCTCCTCCTCCTCCTCCTCCTCCTCCTCCTCCTCCTCCTCCTCCTCCTTCTTCATTCCTCTTTATTCCTCTTCATTCCTCTTCACGACCACCAGGATACGCGGGGTGAAAAAAAAAAAAAAAAAAAAAAAAAAAAAAACACACACACACACACAAACTCACTTCATCAGACGGGCCGGGTCAATCTCCCTCTCGTCGACGTGGTAGCCGTTGAGGATATCGCCCCTGAAGCTCGGGATCTCGCGGCCCTTGTACATCTCGGTAGGACTGGACCGCGGCTTGGCGTACTGGCCGGCCATGCGGCCGATGCGCACGACGCGCTTGTTGGTGCCCCAGATGAGCACCAGGCTCATCTGCAGGAGGAGCTTGATCTTGGACTCGATGGCGCCCTGCTCGCAGTAGTCGAAGAGCTCGGCGCAGTCGCCGCCCTGGAGCAAGAAGGCGTTGCCCTGCGCCACGTCGCGCAGGTGTGACTTGAGGGAGAGGATCTCGTTGGGATGGACCAGCGGCGGCATGCGGGACAAGTCGTCGACGACGCGGGCGAGCTTCTCCGGCTCGGGGTACGCGGGTGATTGCTTGATGGGCTTTGAGCGCCACGTCTCGGGGCTCCAGCTTTGTGACGCCATCGTCGTGTTGTGTTGCTGTGTTGTGCCTTTTGCTTCTTCTTCTTCTTCTTCTTCTTCTTCTTCTTCTTCTTCTTCTTCTTTGTATGTATAGTTTTTTTTTTTTTTTTTTTTTTTTTTTTTTTTTTTTTTTGCCTCGAGTTCTCGTTTATATCGTCCCCACCCGAGCCAATGATGTTTCAAAAAAAAAAAAAGGATTGCAAGGAAAGGGAAAGGAAGAAGAAGAAGAAATACCGAGGGGGGGTTCGTTGTTGTTGTTGAGCCGATGCGTTCTTCGATGGAGGGGCTCTGGTTTTTGTATGCCGTCTTTTTTTTTTTTTTTTTTTTTTTTTGCCCCATCCAGTTTTGCTCCGCTGCAAGGAGATCCCGGTTCGGACTGGGGAGTGAGAATAAGATAAAAGGGTAAATCATGAACCATAAACGGAAACAATCATTATAATAACGCAATGTCAGACAGATGTGCCGCGGGGGGGGGGGGGGGGGACAGTCGGTTGGGGTAAATGGTGTATTTTTCTTCTTCTTCTTCCATGGCTTGGAGGGGGGGGGGGGGGGGTTTCGCACGCACATGCAGTGCTTACTATCGCGGCGGCAACATGATATCCCGCTTTTGTGAAAAAAAAAAAAAAAGTCATCAACAAAACAAAACAAGCATTGTACTAGCTAGCGCCAACATCTTCCCATCTCACCACTGTACGCAATGCATCCGCAAATCACAACACACACAACGCACACGCATCACGACGGACGGCATACACACACACAACACACACACGCACGACACACACCCTTGCCTGGGACGGCAAAGCAAGATCAAATCAAACCTTCCTTTTCCTTCCTCCGTGGGGGGGGGGGGCGCCGCTACCACCGCAACAACACACACAAGTCACAAGTCAGCAACCCAGCCTTGTCACAACCGGCTGATGACTATTGTGTGCGTCGCTCGCTCTTGACAGGTTTGATGAATGAGTGATCCTTGCTCCATTGCATGGCTTGCTGACCCGTTCCGAAAAGCGAAAGAGGCGCTCTTTTCTCATCCCGCCTCTTCCTCTTCGAGTACGTAGTAGTCTGGTGTGGAGTTGTGGGCTGGTGAAACGAAACGGCAGGGCAGTGGCATCCATCGAAGAAGGGGGAGCCAGGAAATAATAATCATAATAATCAAATGAAACGAAATGAGAACCCACGGCACTTCGACACATTATTTGAGAGTTGAGGCTCTGTTCCGACTTGGGGTTCGGCACCAAAGCAACAACATCCAACGTCTTTTGCAAAAAAAAAAAAAAAAAAAAAAAAACACACACACACACACACACACGTAAAAAAAAACCTTCACCCCTACGAGTGAGCAGTACACACAAACACGCCGCTGCAAGTGTCTGCTCTTTCAACCATCCCTTCTCCCAAGCCGCGGCCCATCACCCTGCCGCCGCAGAGCAATACCAGCGCGGAAGTTCCATAACTGTTGAGCGTCTTTTTTTTATTTTATTTATTTATTTTTTTACCCAAAGAACAACGCCGTCCATACAGTATACAGTCCACCGCCCACTTCCAAGCCGAGCAAATCACCAACACACACACCACCGACACAATAACACGTCCTTGTCCCCCCCACGATTCCGCGTCCTTTTTTTTTTTTTTTTTTTTTTTCATCCTTTCCAAAAGCCCAAGATGGTCTCACGACCGCATAGTATTAAGGTGCTTCATCGTGAGGAAGTTGATGTCGAGGAACCGATCGACGCAGTTCGCCAGACAGACCTCCTCGGAGCGGTCCAGCTTCGCGTTCTTGATCCCCCCCGTCACGCACCTTTTCCAGCACATCTGCGTCAAGCTATGCGTCTCTAGAGAGTCGAAAAGAAGAAGAAAGAAGAGGAAAAGGAAAGGTCAGAACTCATTCATCAGCAGCACGAGAACGCGCAGAACAAGGGACAAATCGAGAAGCGGCATCCCGCCACGGAAGGGCAAATCGTGAAATGGAAAACAGGCACAGAGGGAAGCAAGCAGCAAGAGGGATTTTCGCTGCCCCTCAAGCATGGGGACCGCAACATGTGGACGGGATTTTTTTCTTTTTCTTTTTCTTTTTCTTTTTCTTTTCGTTTTCTTTTTTCTTCTTTTTCTTCTTTTTCTTCTTCTTTGTTTTCCTCCTCATTGAACAAACAGAGACAGACAGACGTACGAGATTGGATTTGCGACCGTTGCTGTTCATTAGCAAGGAACTGGCGCAGCTCCGTCTTGTCCTTGTCGTTGAGCTTGTCGAGGTCGAGATTCTCGACACCCGTCTGAGCGGCGTTCATGCTGAAATATCGCGGCCGTGGCACCGGATGCCCGTGGTGTTGCGAGAGCGAGACAGACCGACGGGAGACGACGAGAGAGACGGTGATGGTGATGATGATGGGTGATGACGAGCAGAATTTTGAAAGGGTTGCTGCGGTACAGTACGAGTACAGGAAAGTCTACGCGCGCAGCACGGAAACCAATCCGTGCACGGCACACGGTATCCACTCTTTCTTTTGATTGCTCGTCTCAACGAATGAACACGAGCCGGATAAGATAAGATTGCTGCTGTTGATGTTTAGAAAGCTTCGTGTACGTATCCCGCAGCTTCTTTCATCAAAACACACAAAAATGAACAAATAATCAGGTCGAGAAACAGAAATACACAAACGGACAGATGAATAAATTAAATATAGAAAATTACATCAAAATCTCACAGCATCATACATACATACATATATATACATACATACTTGAAATAGTACCTCATGCGTCGTATTCATTTCCTCAGTGTCCTTCACACCCACGAAATCAAACATGCCTACCGAAACTCCATGACCGTTGCCAGAGAAGCACATGTTCACGCTTTGTTGCTATTAGCTTTCTCTCCGCATCACCTATATCGCATGCCTCAATGCCAATCCGAAATTGGCAAGTCTGAAAGCTTGGCTGTTCTGCCGAAAAGTTGCCACTCCTGCCGCAAAGTTGCTCATCATGCCGGAAAGCTTGCTTCTCCTGCCGAAGAAAAAAAAAAAAAAAAAAAAAAAGTTGCATCGCATCCGTCGCTCCTCACGCTCCAGTAAGATGCTTGGGCAAAAACGTCCAAACGGTGCCCACCGATCCAAGAATAGAAAAAACAACCAACAAGGCCCAGGAAATGGCCCTCTCACGCTTTCTGATCTCCTTGTGATACAACTTCAGGTAAAACGAGATGGGTAAGATGATGGAGATGAGGGAGCAGAGCGCGGCCCCGAGGAACGCGCACACCGAATCAAAGGCGGGAAACAATATGGAAATGCCGAGGAGAACTAGAACGACGACGACGCGGATCAGTGCCCTCGATCCGAGCACGGCAGCCGATGGCTGGGCCATTGAGCCACTCAGGTGGGCGGCTTCTTTGTGGACGCCGCACACGACATCAGCGGTTGTGATCAGAGGCCGGGCGTTGAGGGGAATCTTCGTAAGAGGAATGATGGTGATGAATATACACATGATGACGGTGAGGGACTCGGGGTAGCCCGACATTCGAAGAATGTTGGATGTGATGGCATCCTTTATACCATCACCAAACATGAGAACGCCAATCACAGCTAGACAGGTGTCGAGGGCGTACTGGCGGTAACGTGGTCAGCAAAACTAGACCAGTGGCTCCTACAGGTCGTTTTTTTCTTCTTCTTTTTTTTTTTTTGTTTTCTTTCCGGGACAGTAACATACCGAAAATGAAAAGGTAGTCTTGACAGCTCGATTCCACTTGTGTGGATGCCGCATATCTCTGTAAATCTGGTTGACAGAAAGGCTTGGATTAGTGTCTCTATCTCATGCTGCCCCATCACCTAGTGTCTTCTTTTCTTTTTTTTCTTTTTCTTTTCTTTTATATCCATCAGGAAATCCATCAGGAACAAGGAGAGAGGAGGGCCTACCGAGGGGAAAACGGAATGCGCCCCCCAGGGACTGGCCATGAGTCCGTAGGCGAGAGGGAGCGAAAACCAGTTGGTGGGCAAGAGATGTGTCTTGGCCGGCTCCCAAAGAGACCCTGGTGCTTCCTTTTTCGCTAGTCCGTCCAGGATGACGATGCAGACAACTGTGAAGAGTGGATCAGCGAGAGAAGGAGAGGAGGAGGAGGAGGAGGAAGACGAAAGAAGAAGAAAAATAGTTGTACAAGCAGACCTACTGCAAAATGTTGAAAAAATGCCCAGAACACTCGTGTAACTGAGAAAACGCAACGGGAGCATGTTCAGCACCAAGACCAGTGCGGCGCAGACACATTTCCAAAAGTTCGCACTGGCAACGCCGGCAAGCAACAGATTGAGCGTGTCTGCAAAGAGGATGACGAGAGCCACACAGGCCGCCATCAGCTCCATGGTGAAGAGGGCCGAGACGATGATTCGCGCTCGCGTCCCGAATGCAACATAGGCAAGGTCGGAATACGTCACGATGCTGGGATCGTAATCCATGCACTTCCCGAGAAGCTTTCCCGTGTGCGCCGTGACCGCGGCGGTAAAGGTCAAGACGACCAGCCCGATTATCCAGCCGCTCATCTGAAATGCCAGCGGCAAGCTGAGCAGGCCGACGCCGATGAGGGCGTTGATGGAGTTGAAGACGGACTGGGGCAGAGTGCTCTGTCCTTCGACCGCCAGGACGACCTTGTCCCCCTGCATGACCTCCTTTACCAGGATGGGGTTTTCCTCTCCGAGCGCCATGTCGTCGTCGGCTCCCGCGTTCCCGAGCTCGCCATGCACATCACGGACAGTCCGCAAGCTCCCGTACGTCACCGAGGAATGAGAGCGGTACCTGCCACTGCCCACGGTGCCGTAACGCGTGCCATAGCTGCCGATGACATCCGGAGTGGCCAGACGCGGAGGAACGGCGAAGATGCTGGACCGAGTGGAGGGGGGGGAGCCGGAGAGGAAAGCAGCGGATGCTGCCACTTCGGAAGCGTTTAGGAGCTTGCGTTGTTCGGGCGGCAGGATCTTCGAGGATTCTTCCTCGTCGGCCGCGGATGCGGCACCTTGGTGATGGGCGGAAAGAAGGGCATCATCGTCATCCCGGGAGGCCGACGGCCGCAGGTATTGCCTCAAGAGTCCCGCAGAGGGTTGGGGGGTGCTGTCATGGTCGCTCCCGGTATCCCAACTGCTCGCGTTGTCAACCGTGTCTGACTCGGAGGCAAAAACGACGCTCGGGTTCCGGGGTATGACCTCGGCAAACGAGGCGGCACGTCGCCAACTTCGAGCAAACGACCTGAAGCTGTTCACTCCGCCGATGTCTGCCACGGCGGCCAGGCGGTTCGTGACGGAAGATCTAGAGGCATGCATGGATTAGAAATTTTGATTTATTTTATAAAAAAAAAATCGAAAAAGAAAAGAAAAGAAAAGAAAAGAAAAAGAAAGTTTGTGAAGCACGCACCTCCTGCGCTGCGGACTCAGCAGTGGTTGCTGGCCATCATCGCTATCGCCGTCGACCACAGCATCGTCTTCGTCCACAACTGCCGCCGACCTGATGCTTCCCGATGACGAGAATCTGCCGACATGGTGATCCCACGACGTTGTGTTCCGCGGCGTTGAAGACATGGTTTGTGAGTTTGACTGGGGGGTTTGCCAGCCAGCCAAGTTTCGAATCTGCCGATCAAGTGAAGAAGGAATGAGCGAGCCGAATGAAATGGTTGGCCTCGATCCCTCAATCCGTCAATTCCTCAATCCCCGAACCTCGGAGAGCTTTCCAGGAAAGTGGAGCAAGAAAAAAAAAACTGCCTCTTCCTCTCTCTCTTCTTCTTGGAAGTGGCGGCCAGGGTTCGACGCAACGTTGTTGGGGGCGGCGACGGCGACGGTGTGGGGGGGGAGCACACGGAAGCAAACCACGATGAGACGCGGCAGGTTGACAGAGCCGGCTGGCCAAGAGATAAAAATGCGAGAGAAAAGAGGTCAAAGGGGGGGGGCAAATAACATGGCATTTTCAACGCGTTCACGTCAAGCGTTGTTGCCCTTTTCAACTGACAGGATTATTAGATAGATTTAGGGCAAGTTCAAGTGGGGAGAGGAGGGGAGAAGCGGAGGGGGAGGGGGGGGGGGCCGGCGGTGTGGTTGAGTGTTAAGATTGTTTTTTGTATAGCACAGGCATTCATCAATGGTAATAGTCAATAGTCAGTCACTATACTGGATGGATTTTAAAATCTTGTAAAAAAAAAAAAAAGTCGAAGAAAAATCTTCGTAGATTCTTCGCAATTTATTGTTCCTCTCTTCCTACCCAACTGCGGTCACAGTAGCAGCATCCATCAAGCTGTGGTGATGAAGCTCTCGGCGACACCCCCAGACATGCATCTTTCTACTGCAACAACAACTACGTACCAGTATTAGTATACAATCACAATAAAAAGTAAATCCCGCCTCCCGATTTTTGTTTCGACACCTGATCGTTCAGCAAGCCACACACCCCCCCCCCCGGGGGGAGGAAGTATCCTTGTGAAACCCATTCAGGGGTGCGTAAGTGGGGCCACCCTGCTGCGCGCTTCTGCATTGTGCAAACACATGCGCAAGTTTACGGTTACAGTGTACACACCTCGGCCGAGCAGCGGGGAATCGGGAGGGAGAGAGAAAAAAAACAAAAAAAAATAAAGAAACGTAAAGAAGAGGGGGAAGTAGACAGAAGACAAAAGGGGAGGGGAGGGGGGGAAGGGGGAGGGGGGGGGGGGGGGGGGGGCCGACAGGAGGGAGAGACCACAAACAACGTAGTAAAAATCTTATCCATTAACCCTTAACGATAAACGAAAAGA
>JABAEC010000198.1:0-28357 GCA_013435705.1 Claviceps paspali | reverse complement strand
GATATTCTGATTGGTCTGTAAGAATACTGCAGGCTCCACACGTATCAAAGAGTTTTACTGTGCAGCTACCTAAAAATGGGGCAAATTCGTAAAGGAGGTGTGAAAACTTATGCCGGGTACCATAGTAGTAGCCCGTAGAGGTACCACCAGATAAGGTACAGTAGTAGTGGGCAAAAAAAAAAAAAAAAAAAAAAAAAAAAAACTGTCAACGGATACTTGGTAGTACGCCACACACCAACAGGTAACTCCGGTACCGTCCCAACACGTCATTGTCACAGACCCCAAAACGATCGGACCACCCGTCCGCGGAAACACAAAGAAACGCAAAAAAAAAAAAAAAAAAAAAAGACACCGCCCCGCACCGCCGCAAGCTTTCCTCTGCGCCACAACAACACTTTTTTTTTTTTTGGTTTGTTTTCGGAGGTCGGTGCCATGGAACGCCCGTCCAGGTGGCGAGAGGGGCCAACCACATTGCACATAGCAGCCAATTTGGAATTCAATTTCTCCTTCCCATGCCATGCCATGCCGCGTTGCGTCGGCAAAACCAAAACCGAGAATAGGAATAGGACACAAACCTCTCGCCACTCCCCCCCCTCCCCCCTCCTCCTTTTTTTTCTTCTTCCTAATGACAAAAAAAAAAAAAAAAAAAGAACACCACATGACAGCTGCTGCACCATCTCCATCTACTACATAATACATAATACATAGTACTACGTATATACCACGTATGTACAAGTTTCTGCTTTCAGACCCGAGAAGGGCAGAAGAACAGGTCTCCACGTTCAAGTTCAAGGCAAAGATTGCAAAACTGCTCGTCTTGTGACGCCCGCGCGACGTCTGTGCCCGCCATGGCGCAACGTTGATACGAGACATGATGACCTCGCTGGTGTGGTGTGGTGCCTGCTTTTCTTCTTCTCGTAAATCCGGATTTGTTTATCTCGCGAGCACCGTGTGCCACCTGCATACATGGTACATCATGTTGGCCCTTTTTTTTTTCATCATCTGGCCATCTATATATAGATAGTACTGATCACATTGAACCCGAGATGGGAGATAGAGACGCCCGCTTGCGTGGTTCCATGATTGCGACCTCATTCCATCTATGGCTTATGGCTGACATGGCTTCTTCTTTTTTTTTTCCCTTTCTTTTAACCATACGCAAAGAATGTAAATCATTTGTCAGTATATCATGTGTGTTTTTTTGTACTTCTGTACATTCCATAAGCACACTATAGCATCTGCCTCACATGTTTGAAATAAAGGAAGAAAATAGAAACAAAAGGTGTGTGTGTGTGTGTGTGGGGGGGGGGGGGGGGGTGAATGGTCCGACATGACGTGTTCGCCCTTGTCTAACCTTCCCAATCTATACTACGTAGTAACATTTTCCTCCTGTGCTTTTTTTTTATTTTATTCTTCCCCTCCAAATCCAAAACTTCTCTCTGCACAAAATCCATCGCATGCGTCTAGATGCCGTTTGCGACGTTCTCAAAGAAAAACGCGGGCGCCCCCGGCACTGCGTTCTCGGCCAACGGCATCGTTATCTCAACTTGACTGCCATCAACCAGGTTGATTCCCTTCTTGCCGCCTTCCTCGACAACGAGCACGTCGCAGGCAACCAGGCCGGCCGTCTTCTTCAGCCCGGGCAGCATCTGGGCCAGCGTCTCCCTCTCGTCGAATGCGAGCTTCTGCTCCAGCACCACGCTGGCCGGCTCGCCGGACTGCAGACGCTTCTTCAAGGCCTGCGCGAACGGCATCGCCTTCTTCATCTCGCCCATCTTGGCGATTCGTCCATTCAGTTCCTTGTCGTTGACCGACTTGGTGAGCGGGTCCCACATCTCCTTGAGAAGGTCGATGTACTTGGCCTGCCACGCCGGAAACTTGTCCGTCATGTAAATCGTCAGCTTCTTGGGTTGCTTGGGGTCAAAGGAAACCTCCTTGCCCTTGGCCTTCTTCTTCAGCTGCAGTCCCTCGGCCGAATTGACGTTGGACGACGTGCTGCGGACATAGTCGCGCTTGGCCGACAGGCCGGCATCCACCGCCGGGACCTTGGGGAAGGTGGCGTTCTGAATCGTCGATTCCTTCCCGAGCACCTCCAGCCAGATGTGCTCGGCCCAGTGGGGGGCGATGACGGCCATCAGCAAGGCCTGCAACTCCATGTACCGGAACACGATGGACTTGTGCATCTTGATGCCCGCCGCGGCGCAGGCCTCGCGGTAGAAGTCGCGCGCGCCCGTGAGCTCGTAGAGGGCCGCCTTCAACGCGAGCTTGTAGTTGGTCTGCTTGTACTGCTCGATGGCCTCGTGCGCCGCGCCGTTCATCTCGTTGTCGAACAGGGCGTCCTGGAAGGAATTGGTCTCGCCGGTGCGCAGCTCGTCCTGCTCGCGCACCTGTTCCTCGCACCACTCGCGCAGGTTGAAAAGACGCAAGATGTTGTTGTCGGCCACGTCCTCCTCGAAGTTGGCATCGCTGACACCGTCACCCGCGTCCGCAATGGCAATGCGCGCCGCGTCCGCCCCGTACTTGTCCACCAGCTCGCGCAGTGTCATGAAGTTGCCCGTGCTCTTGGCCATCTTTTCTCCGTTCAGCATCAGGTGGCCGTTGGCCCGGATGCCCCGCGGCCAGTACTCGGGCGTGAAGATGGCCAGATGGATGTACAGGAAGAAGGTCAGGTGGTTGGGGATCAGGTCCTTGCCGGAGCTGCGCAAGTCCAGGGGGTAGAAGTACTCGAACTCGCGCCGCATGCTCTCCAGGGTTGCCTTGGGGATCTTGGAGTTCGCCAAGACGTCGTCGCCCAGGTCGCGGCGGCAAAAGACGTAGTCCCAGACTTCGTCCGTCATCTGCTCGGCGCCAATGCCCCCGAGGCCCCTTTCCTTCCCGTAAAAGTCCTTGTGCAGCCAGTGACAGACGGTGTAGTAGGCCATGTAGATGGTGGAGTCGCTCAAGCTCTCGACCAGGAACTGGGGGTCCCATGGCAGCTTGGAGCCCAGGCCGTAGGTACGGGCGCAAGCCCACTGGTTCAGCCAGTTCAGCACGCCCTCGAAGCTGTTCTTGGTCTCCTGGGTCCAGGTGTTGAGGCCGCTGTCGAGCCACTGCAGGGCCGTCTTCTTCCACGACTCCTCCCCATAGTCCAGGTACCACTGGTCCATCAAGGAGACGATGCAGTCGTCGCCCGATCGACTGACGACCTTTCGCTCGGGCTCCGAGTAGGCAAAGGCCTCACCGGCGTCAATCAGCTGGCTGCGGACCTTTGGCTTGGCAACTTCGACCTTTTCGCCCTTGAAGTCGCCCACCTTGAGGATGCCCTGGTAGAAGCCCTCCTTGTAAGCCAGCTCCTTGGCTTCCTCCAGCGGCTTGGTGTCCTTGGGAGAGGCGATCTTGAGCTTCTTGACCAGGAACGGGGCGCACAAGTCGCCGTACGTGGGCGTCTCGATGATGGGGAAGATTTCCAGCTCTGCCCATTCCTTCTTGATGCCGTAGTAGTCGGCCTTTTTGGCCAGGTCGGTTACCGTGGCGAAGTCGTCGGGGCTGTCAGAGGGAACTGAAGTGACGACGCCAGTGCCCTTGGTGGGCAAGACCGTCTCCATGGGCAGGACTCGGACTCCCTCCTTGTGCAGAGACAGCGGCGCGTTCACCAGGGTTCCCACAATGTCGGAGCCCTGGATTTCGGCCGCCTTCTCTACCACGCCCTCCTGTGCCAAGAGGCCCTGGTACGCCATGTTACGCGCCGCCCGGTCCGTGACGAGGTAGTACGAGTTCTCGCCCGCCTTGAAGAGTCCGTAGGTGATCTTGGGGCCAACGAAGCAGCATGTCTGCCCGTACATGGTCTCGGGCCTCAGGGTGGCCGGGACCAAGAAAATGCTGGCATCGTCGGGAATCTTGCCCCTGAGGACCTCGGCCGCCTTGGGAGCCCACTCCAGTACCTTCAACTTCAAAGCAGTGTATTCCTGGGGATTGACAGCCTCGCCTTCCGAGCGATCGTGGTCCATGCAGGGCTGTCCGTCCTTGATGGAATAGATGGTGTATCTCTTGCCGAACTTGATCTTGTTGAGCTCCTTCAGGCGGTTCATCTGCCATCGCACAAAGGCGTCGTAGTAAGGATTGGCGTCGGTGGTGATGAAGGATCTGCGCCAGTCGATTCTGCACCCAAAGCTGGTCAAGTCCCGCTTCGTCAACGGTGGGAAGAACTTCAGCCAGTGCTGGGGGTCGGCAAACTGGTGAATCTCTTCCTGGGGAATGCCAATGGCCTTCATGATCTGAAACTGGTACTTCATCTTGACTGTCTTGGCGTTCGCTTTGCTCTTGTTGGTGGTGAACTTGGTGATATCCTCCTTGACCTGTTTGCCAGCCGGCGCCGTGACGGTAGCGGCGGCGGCAGCCCCTTCCTCCTCCTCATTGTACCCGGAGAAATCCCTGCCAAACTTGGCAATCTCATTGATGAGCTTGTCGGCGCATGCCTTGATGGGCATTCCAGTGCAGTGAAATCCCATGGGGAACAATGCCCGCTTGCCCTGCATCCTAGCCACACCCGCGGCAAACTCGACCTTGCTCGCGGAAAAAGTGTGTCCAGCGTGCAGCGTGCCGTTCATGTACGGATAGGCCATGCATCCGAAGAACTTGGGTACTTTTTCTCGCAGCTCAGCTGGCGAGATTGAGTTGAAGGGGACTTCGGCTGTGGTTGGGGCATCGGTCTCGAACACGCCGTCTTCCTGCCATTTCTTCTGATACTTTTTCTCAATGGCGATCAGGGAGTCTCGTTTCTCGGTCTGGTGGGTAGAGAGCCGTCAGTACAAGTACAGCTTTCTTGATTGATTCTCTTCTCTTCTTCTCATATCTCTCTTGCTTGGAAATACAATAAGGTATATATATATATATATATATTTCGTGAAGAAGGACGAAGCTCGCATACCCCTTTCAGCTCCTTTGTCTTGGAAATCGTCAGGGCCTCCATGGCCTTGGGCACGGTGGTGGCAGCCATATCTGCGGTGTGAGTTTCAGTATCGCTGCTGCGGCGGCCTTTGTGAAACCAGGCAGGCTTTTGGGAATCATTTTCCATGAACGCACCCGAGAGAGTTTGCGACTACGCTTGAGATTTGCGCAGGCAATCGGATGTGAATCACCGAGTATGGTACACGCGCGGAAGAACTGGGAGGTTCTATTTTTTTCCTCGAGTCATCAACGAAAGGAAAGACTGAGATGAGAGGAGGGGTGGAAATCGATCGCGGGGCAGGCCTGTGGCGGCAATTGTGGCGGTGCAGTCACCTTTTTCTTTCTCGGCTGTCGTCGCGAGCACAGACCATATACACCAGGGAGCATGCACGTGAGCGAGCAGCAGGTTCACGTCACGACGTCAAAAAGTGACATGATATTTGTCCACGGCGACTCAACACCATCGACGACAAACCGCATCACGCCGCCAGCATGTTTGGCGTGTCGGCGAGGCGCCTCGCGCAAGCCGGCAGGGACTCTCTGCCCAAACAAATCCCCCTGACCGTCTTCACCAACCCATACGTCGCGCGCAAAGCCTGGCCCCCCGACTTCAAGACCCTCAACCACGCGCAGCAGCTGCGGTTTGAAAAAAAGTACAAGCGCAGGATCGAACTGGCCAGCCAATCGCCGAGATGGCAGAAGGGCGTCAAGCTTGCGCAGTTGGCCACCATTGCCGGTTTGTCGCAGTCCCCGTTCCCTCCCCTCCTTGATCTCGGAACTAAACTAAGCAACCCTGGAACATTCGCAGCCGCATTGGTATGGCTCTTCTTTTTCTCTGAATTCGAGTGGTGGGGTCAGCACTACAAGCCATCAGAGGAGGTTCGTTCTCAGATTCCGCGCCGGCCCATATGAATCGACGGCAACCGCGCTTGCTGACATTAGAATGCGCTTTTTCTTTCTAGATGCGCCGGCACGCGGCCAACCTGTTTGGGGTTGTCGACCCGGACAAGCGATATGAACGGCGAAAAGATGCGCCCGAACCATATCTGCCACCAACCAGTGCAGGCGAAACGAAACCCGAGTCCGAAGCCGACCCCAGGACCAAGACAAGGACATGACGCCTGCGAAAAGACCAATACCACAAAGTTTCCATCTTCATTTCCGGCGTTCAAGGCATCATCATTATCATACCCTGCAAATCTCTTCAGGCAGAGCGGATAGAGGAATTCGAGAAGTTGGGGGGGGGGGGGGCGTGTAAAACGCACAAACCCGACCAAAATAATAACATGAATCTGCCTTTGTTTCTACGTCACAGTGAGACAAGCTCTCAGCGACATTCATCGGCCAGCCCAGGCAAAATTAGCGCCCATGCCCAAGCCAGACCCAATTCCCGTACTCCGCCCCTCGTTGACCGGCCTCTTGGCCACGGTTCCCTGCGCCCGAACGCCCGACACGATCCTGTCGAGATTCGTCTCAACAACCACCCCGCCAATCACCATCTCCGACAGCGTGGCATGGAGCGTTTCAAAGTTGAAGATGAGATCCAGCTCGCACACGTTCTCGAACAGCTTGTCCAGCGCCTCCACGTACACCTGTATCAAGTCGATCAGCGCCAACGGCGACTCAGTCGACGTAGATATGACGATGAAGTAGAGGGTCGCGTAGTTGCGGTAGGTTATCAGCGTAGGCACGTCGATGAGCTCCTCGGACGACGAACCCGAAGCGGAGAGCAGGGGCGGTAGCGGAAGGAAGTTGCAGGAACCGGCCGGGCGGTTGGACACGAGGTCGAAGATTTCGGAGATGAGGCATTGCTTGAGGCTTGTTTCCTGTACAGCTGTCGATTAGACGCCATCTTTTTTCTTTTCTTTCATTTTCTCTTTTTGATTGTTGGCAATTTGGTACGCAGGGACATGGGGATGCCAAGTTGTCTGGCATGATTGGGGGGGGGGGTTTCTTCTGTATATGATGCTCACCAGCTGGGTGTAGAATTTGGTCAGACGCGGCTGGCCCTGGCCGTTGAAGACCAGAAAGGCGTTGATCATGGTTTCGGCCGCTGCGATCTTGTCATTTGCGCCGGCGGATCAAACTGGCTTGCCGATGGTGGAAATGCAGCAAGGGCCGACGGGGAGACAGACGTGTTTGTGTTGGGGAGGACTTGTCGCGTGCCGCAAACGGGAGATGACTAAGAAGTCGAAGTCACCGGCCAGGAGCTACCGACAAGGAACCAAGCTCCTTTGATGCTCGGAATACAATCCCCATCACGACCGCTCTCCAAGAGAACAACCCGTTGCCACAAAGGACCCTCCCAACCGCACACAGACAA
Source organism: Claviceps paspali (assembly GCA_013435705.1). Classification (NCBI taxonomy): domain Eukaryota; kingdom Fungi; phylum Ascomycota; class Sordariomycetes; order Hypocreales; family Clavicipitaceae; genus Claviceps; species Claviceps paspali. Next base: position 21,108 of record JABAEC010000198.1, on the reverse strand, counting down.
GAACAATGTCACGCCACAGCATCGCCCGCCTCCCGCGGCTCCTCGTCCAGACGACCCCGTGCCGAGCGCGCATCGCCTCTCTCCCCGCCATCACCACCAAGACCAAGACGGCCGTCGTCGTCACCCGCGCCTCACTACCATGTCTCCGCCACCGCACCTTCTGCCTCTCCGCCCCCCGAGCAAAGGGCATCATGCCCGAGACCGAGAACCCCTCCAAGCAGGACGTCGCCGACACCCCGCGCACCATTGGCGTGCCCGACCTCTCCGAGAGCGCATACCACGCCACGGCGGACCTGTACCTCGAGAGCGTGCTTTCGAAATTCGAACATCTCCAGGACACAAGGGAGGACATTGACGTGGAATACTCGGTGAGTCCTCTCGCCATTCTCCTCCCCCCCCCCCCCCCCCTTCCTTGTTCTTTTTTATTTTTTTTTTTAGTTTCCCCTCCACGCATCGGCCAATCTTTTCTCTCTTCTCTGTTGCTTCCCCCGTGGCTGATGTTCTTCCCAACCTCCCTTGTCGCTCGTCCCCGTTCCATCCACAGTCCGGCGTCATGACCATCACCGTCGCCGACAAGGGCACCTACGTCATCAACAAGCAGCCTCCCAACAAGCAGATCTGGCTCTCGAGTCCGCTGTCGGGCCCGAAACGCTACGACTGGTGCATTCTTGGCGAGGGGCAGACGGACAAGGAGGGCACGGGGACGGGTACCTGGATCTACGCGCGGGACGGGGTCAGTCTGAGCGAGTTGATCTATGAGGAGCTGGGTGTGGTGATTGATGAGCCGGACGCGAGCTGAGGTGTTGGTCCTTTTTTTTTTTAACTTTTTCTTTTTGATTTTCGCTCGTTTAAATCTTTAAAGTGAGGCGTTGGCATCGTGATTTCCTCAGGGCATGGCCCTCAGATCGCTTACTGTGTATTTCTTGTATTCTATGTACACTGTTCTGTATGTTTTCAAGAGCAGATGAAAAACAAAACCAAAAAAAAATGAATCAATGAAAACACAACTTCACAATGTCAATGTGCCAACACCCTCCTCGTCCACACAGCAAAGTCTAACAACCCCTCCCCCCCCCCCCCTTCCCTCCTCCAACGCTACCGCAACAGAATCCCCATACTCTCATTCAGCATCCTCACCGTCCGATTATAATGCTCAAATCCCATCGATTTCTCCTTCACCTTATCCCTGCTCAGTAGCATCCAAGATGGAACGATTAGCATCCACGTTTATGAAGCTCTGCTCATCCCCTGTAATATCTCCTGCTGCACACACACACGCGCATACAATATATATATATATGACTTACCCTAGTTTGTTCATCAACAAAACCCTCTTCCATTGATTCCCATCCTTGCCATGCCGCTCCCCCACCACCCGCAGCAGATTCTTGAGAATCCTGTGCTCGAGACCCCTCTCTCTGGCCGCCGCCTCGAGGAACCACACCGTCCTCTTGACGCTCTCCTCGTTGAACGGCACCGCAGACGGGCTCCCTGGCTCCCGGAAGGCTTTGCGCAGCTGGTCACGCGCAATGTACCGCGCTGGCGAGGAATACTGCACGGCCCGGAGAAGGTTGCGGTACAGATGTCTGTAGGCGTGGATGACATCTATGGTCGACATCATGACCGCGTGTGATGGGAACGGTGGCTGGTCTTGTTGCGGATGTGTATGTACCATGCATGTATGAGTGGGAGCTGTGCTGGTTGATGGATTGAGACGGAGGCACAGTGTTCAAAAAATTTGGACATGGTACGTTATTAGCTGGATGCGGTTCTTTGCGCACTGTGTTTTCAACGACCGAGCTACCATATCTTGATCGTTTAGATTTCAACAAGTCAAAAAGAAAGAAAAAAAAACTTAGCATTTGTCTTATGGCATGTCTTCAGTCGAGTTGCTCCCGATTCACATCTCGTTAGTATTTTCAAACAATAGTTTGGTCGCTGGAATCTATTACAGTCGAAGTCCACGTATGCTATACCATGGGAACGTTTCGTGTCAGACAAAGTATTGGAAGCAGTCGCCACTGCCTGCTATCCATCAAAAAAAAAAAAAAAGCGCCTGTGTCCTTTGATACCCGTTTCCCGTTGCATACATTCTTGGAAGGGGGTGTGGTGTGGGCTTGCTTCGTGTATCCCCCATGTTGTTATCAGGAAAGTACTCGCTCTGCCTTACCGTCCGTCCCATTCTATCTTTAAAAAAAAACCAAAAACAAGTCTATTGTCACAAAGCATATTTCTGCAGGGTCGCTTCTATCGGTTGCTGCGGCTGCCGCCGTCTTGCTGGGCCAGGGGAGCATATCGGCCCTGGCGACCACTACTCATAGACGGCGATCGGCCGCGCGCGGCGACTCTCGACAACCACCCGCCAATGCTTCGATCCTCGCCCCCGCTCGTCTGGATCTGCGATTTGGGATCATCGTCCATGTCACCGGCATCCAGGTTCAGCACGGGAACATCTCGTGATGGTCCTGGCGAGCCAGCTCGCATGAGCGATTCATTGTCGGCATGGATTGACGGCGTACCCATGACGGTGCTAGCATCACCGAACAGCGAATTCATATCTTCAAGGCGCACTCCGCACGTCTCGGGATAGGTGAAGTAAACTGCATGATGCGGTTAGTCAGGGCGTCTGTCGCTGGTCGCATCCCATGATCAAGACCATTATGACTCACCAATTACAAAAGATACCACACAGAAGAAGGCATGAACGAGGTAGAGCCGCCACTTGATCCATTCTTGCAAGACTGGCGTCAATTCGCCCACCAGCCAATTAAAGGCCCAGTTGGTCGCCGTGGAAAGGCTGGCACCCTTGGATCGGATGCTGAGGGGGAGAATCTCGGGGGGGTACAACCAAGGAATGGGACCCCATGAATATCCAAAAGCTGCGTTGTAAATCATGACAAACAAGACCACCATTCTCGGCGTCAACCGGATGTCGAGGTAGATGAAATAGGAAATGAGCGAGAGAGAAATGGCCATGGCGATGGCACCAGATAGAAGGATCGGCCGCCTGCCCCATCGATCCACCAGATACCAGGGAGGTATTGTTGATAGAAAGTATGTGATTCCGTTGAAACCAGTCATGAGAACGGCATCGTGGCCAACCCAGCCTGCAGATTCGAACACGTACGGTGCGTAGTATGAAATGACATTGATGCCGTTAAGCTGTGCCAGCGCTTGGGCAGACATGGCGATGAAGACACGCGTTCGATATTTGCGAAACATTTCCGAGTAGGTTCGCTCGCCTTCTTGTCGCTGCAGAAGAACGTTCATCTTGATTTCGCGGTATTCGTCTCGGGCTTTGGGGTCATGAATATCGCCGCCTCCGTAGAGATTAGCAATCACAACCATACCCTCCTCGTCGTGATCATTATCAAGAAGCCATCTACAGAGATGAAAGGAAGAAAAAGTCAGCCTCTCTTCAGCTGCCAGTAATGGAAAAACGAATATATCTATATATACTGACCTCGGGGATTCCACGATGACAAGACTGCCAATGCCCAGTAGAGCCCCCATGACACATTGCATCAGAAGCGGGATGCGCCATGAATAATTATTTTCGATGAAGCCACAGCCATAGTCTACCCAAACGGAAGTAGTGTAGCCGATGATGTTGCCGGAGAACTCGATACAGGCCAATTTGCCGCGGTTATGCGGCGGTGATATTTCCGACTGGTACACGGGTACAATGGTGGACAGCATACCGACGCCAAGACCAGCAACGATACGGCCAAGCATCATCATAGCCATGGAGGTGGCCGTTGTTTGCAAGGCCCCGCCCACAAAGAATATGCACGATCCGTACAGAATGGTTCGTCGCCTACCAATGATGTCTCCCACTCTACCGACAACGAGCGAGGCAATGAATGCACCTACTTCCAGGATGGCAACCATGGTACCAACCTGGGCCTTGGATGGATGATTAAAGTAATCAATGAAGTATGGGCCACTGGGTGGAAAAAAAAAAAAAAAAAAAAAAAAAGGTAGTTTGTTAGTTGATACACCAACGTGAAAAGTGGCCGACATCCACACAGTCAGTATACTGCAGGGCGCAAGGATACATACGTTATAATGCCCGACATAACACCTTGATCGTAACCAAACAAGAAGACGCCAAGAGAAACAAAAATGCTCGTGAAATAACTACGCCAAGTCAGTACTCGTCCGGACGTTGCCGTGCAAGCTGCACACAAAGTTGGGAGGGGGCGCGTACATCAGGGCCTTGCCTGTGAGGCCATGGATAGACCCCGATCGCCCCGACATGATGGCTCCTATGCAGCGCTCTGGGCGTGACGGCCGCCGTGCTTTTGTCAGAGGAACTTCGATGGCCTCTTTATCGATGAGGTCGGGTGGTGTTGGCCGAGGGTGATTATATCGCCTCGGCGACGCGTCGTCAATTCGGACCTTTTTATGGTGCTTGGTCTTGGGTTTCTGCACGCCAGCGAGGAGCTCTTGCTCCAGCTCGTCGGGCAGCTGTAGACGTACAGGGTCGTTGTCGTCGGCGAGCTGATCGCCGATATCGCCAGTGTCTGTCCAAGAAGACTCGGAGCCTGATGAGGGCCTCGCCTGGGAGGAGAAAGGGGAGTTGGAGAAGCCCAGTAAGGAGGTGGCAGACTGGGGGTTCTGGTCGATATCTGTGCGGGTAGGGAGGGTTCGTAAGGGAATGTTGGAGGGGAGACGGGACGACGTTGTCGGAGGAATCTTGGACGGTTTTGGGGCTGTTAAACAGCAGCGCCCCTCTGCAGTCAATTGAGACGGAAGAGTGGTATGGGAAGTGGAGGTGGAGATGCGAGGTGACGGTGTCTGCCCCAGTCAAACAATGATCGGGTCTGGTGACGAAAGACGAGACAAGGTTTCCAATCATCGACACAAGCTAATCTGCAGCGCCGAATGGTTCGCGAATGGCTCGCCTCGAATGGTGCCGGGGCGGGTCAGGTTCGCGTGTATGGTACAGCTCTGGGTTATACCGTATTATGCACTTGATGGTACTGGATAAACAAAGTTGACAGACGAGACGAGGGCCAAGACGACAAGGTAAGGACAAGTGGCGCTCTGCCGCTGACTGATGCAGTCAGAGGGGGGAGCCTTCAAGGGGCTGAATGAATGGCGAGTTATCTGGTTCTGGTTTGCGGTTTGTCGTTCCTTTGGCTGTCCGGCTGTCCGTGGGCGCGCGAGTTGCCGGCGTCTCGTCTGTCTGAGACGGGGGCGAGGCGGAAATAGATAGTCGGTGGTTGGGTTGGCGTCTTCAATAACGCAGCAAGAGAGAGAGAGAGAGAGAGAGAGAGAGAGAGAGAGAGACAGTGAGAAAGACGCGTGCGAGGCGGCACTAACGAGAATATGATTCACGCAGAGAGAGACAAAGCAGCGGCATGCGCAGGAGAGGGCTCATTCAACGGAGTGCGTGCATTCAGCTTGCTCCTTCCCAGAGTCAATCGGAATAGAATGATCACGGCAAGAACGATCTACCAACAACATCGGAAGGTTCGAGGGGAGGGGAGACAGGTTTTTTGCTCCAGCTCTCAGGGGAAATGCCTGCGCCTTTCTACGGAAACGGATGCAAAAACCGGGGGCTCATTTGCGACTCGCAGCTGCTGTGTACATGGTAGTTCCGTCCAGAAGACCAGAAGACCAGAAGACCAGAAGACCAGAAAACGAGACATGGGAAAGGCTGTCGACTGTCGATGTTTTTTTTTCCCCTCGCATGCCACAGCCTATGGAAAGGCCTTGCCGTACGTAACGAAACATGCCATCCCACGTCTCGTGTGTAACGATTCGACACGTTGGATCAATGCTTCCATCTACTATTCTGGGGTACTGGGGAACAACAACACTGACATCAGACAGAGATGAGTGTGTGCCGCGCCAAGAGTTGGCAGCAAACCTTCGGAGCGCTCAGCACTGTCGATTGGCACGTTTTGCCCGAGACGTAATAATAAGAGAGAACGTACTACTACGTAGTATGTATTGCGGGTGTGGTCGCTTAGCTGCTCGCTAGTGCTCTTTGCATGCATCCCACAGCTGCTCATGATCGAACCAACGACTTTCATTCTCTTTTCTGGCCCGCCCGACCGCTCGCTCCACTGCCCCCTGTGTCCCCATGTCAGGACTTGGGAGCTAGAACCTCACGTGCTTACGTCAAATGAGCAGGGAGGGTGGAGGGTGGCTGTGATGATTGGGTGTGTAAGGAGTTGAGTTAAATTGTGCGAATTGTGTATCACTGCAAGGGTTGGCACCAGGAGGGTAGCATTCCAATGTTGTATTGTCTTCAGCAGCTAGATATGTCTGGATCTTATCTATGTTGTCCTCCAACAAGTTTTCTTTCTCTACAATGTCTATCTTTACTAATACTATGTAATGTCATTTACGTAGGTGCTTAAATAACGAATTGTAGGAAGTAAAAACTTAATAATATCTACAGCAGATATGTGTCTGCCTATGTTAGTCCACGCCGACAAAGTGTACCTATTGTTCCCTATTTTTAGGTATAGGTGCGTCTAACTAACTATTAGTTTAAGCCTGCTTATACTACACTTAATCTAGGTATGGTTAATTTATATTAATATAATATAATTGCATGGTTTGTTGATCCTTCTATGCATTAGCCATTTTGTCTTGTTCCTACTAAGATTGTAACTAGCTATCCTCTTAGTTAAGATTCTCTATCTAAAGGTGTTCTATATAATATGCTGGTTATAGTTGATTTGGTTGTGTAGAAAAATTTCTGCAAGGTTAGAAGTTGCTATAAGGATTACTAGTAAAGGGCTATTGTATCTAACTGTTATGGACTGGCCTAGAGAGCGACTGCTATCTAGCGTTCATAGAGTTATTATTAACCATAAAGAAGAGAAGAGAGGCTCTTTCCTCTAGCAGCCTATCTACATCCTATATGTACTCTATAGGATTGCTAGTTAAGCCCTAAGCGTGCCCTAAGAGTTATCACTTCTTATCCTAACCTATACTAAAGAGTATCCAATAGATAGCCCCTCCTATACCTATTATCCCCTACTCTCTTCCCCTTCTTCTCTTACTAAGGACCTAAGCTATTAGCTTAAGTCTATTATATAGCCCCCTTCTTAGGAATTATTACACTCTATAGTTATTATTGTAGTATTATATATAGGTATAGTTATACAGTGGGTCTATATGCTAAGTGGTGTAGGTCCGGTTGCGCGTTTATTGTAATGCGTGTATGTCTAGCACCCTTATAGGCAACCCCTTAGCAGTAATGTAACACTGTTAAGCTATTATAGGTTATAATAACAATGCCTATTAAGGTTCGCCGTTTGTTGTAATGTGCGTGTATTTAGCACCCTTATAGGCAACCCCTTAGCAGTGTTGTAACACTATTAAGTTATTATAGATTATAATAACAATGCCTATTAAGGTTTGCTTTATTGCTACCCTACTTTTGCCTAGATTACCCCTATTCTCTAGGGTATATATAAAAGGTATCTCCCCCCCTTTTAATCTTACTCCTTATAACTTCCTTATTATATTATATCTTCCTCTTATTACACTATCCTTAGTTTTAAAAAAATCCCCCCGCCTTATATGTTAATTTCCTTACTATAATCCTTATGCTTATCTTCTAGTGTATATTTACACCCCTAGGCGTTTGCTTTATATCCTATTTAGGATTAACTAACTACATTTCTAGTTACCCTCTGTCGCCTACTCATCCCCTTAATAATAAAGATTAACCTCCCTTTACTATCTATTACTCTTATTAATATGTTCTACTTAGTCGCCCTATATAAGTTGTGTAGTATTTGTATCGCCCACCTCTTGCTGCCCGCTAGCTAACAATAGGGAGTTACATAGTATTATATCTATAGCCGCTAGTGCCCCTAGGGGAGGTTAGCGCCCCTACCATAACCCCTTGCATATCCTTAGATACTATAAGATAGAAGGTAACTCTAGCAACAAGCGTTTCTAGCTTTATTAGCAAACATAGCTATAGTGCCTCTTATATTTGCTATACACAGCTAGGAATAGCACCTTTAAGTGCTGTATTGTTAGCCATAAGGCCTATCAGCCCTATTACTATAAAAAACAACGTTATATACAGGCCCACTACTTATTTACCACTAACCCCTTCCTACAATAACTTATATGTAAGATTGTAGCAGCAATCCTTAAGGGGTAGGCTATTAAAACCCCCTATTAGTACTCTAAAGAGACTTAAAGGACTATAGTAGTGGTCCTTATTCCTAAATTCAAGGAGCTTAGCAAGCGCTTTATTACGCTGGTTAACACTGCTATAGCCTCCCCTACTATAGTAGAGGTAGCCAACAGCTATGCTCCCCTAAGCAACCTAGCTAGCCGTAGAGCTGCACTAAACGCCCTTAACGCCCCCTCCTAGTCTATTATTATGCATTACTCTACGCCTATTATTACCCCCTCCACGCCTACTTATATAGCGCCTTACCTATCCACTGCCTCTATTACCCTATCTCCCAGCCCTAGATATACCTCCCTTATAGCTACACTAGAGTGCCTAGTTACTTATATTAATTAATTAACGTAGGTATTAACGCAAATAGAGGATTGCCTCCTAGAGGCAACCCCCTTACGTTTATCTAGGAGGTTCCTCCTAATAGCAGAGGACCTATTTATAGACAACAACCTCCTGCCCGCTTACTCCCTAGCCCTCTATTACACTATATCCATTCCCTTCTATTAGTAGTTATAGACCCATAAGGAGGCCGCTCTATTAGCTAGTAAGCTTCCTACAGCTCCTATTAGTGCCCCTAGTGCAGGGCTAGTAGTCACCCCTTTACGCCTTTAGCAGCCCTATTTCCCCCCCCTAGGAATACCTATAATAACTATTAAAGAGGATACTAAGGAGTAGTTAGGGGAACTAAGTTAAGTTAATATAGAGTCCTATACTATAGTCTAAATATTCTAAGGGGGATATAAATCTAAAATCATTAGCTATAAGACAGGCCTATTGTAGAATTTTGCATTCCCCTATTATAACTTAAAACATGCTAAAGCCTCTATCCCTATTAAATTTTCCAGTGGTTCCTATATTAGCTTTTTATACCCTACCTATTTTACTAGGATATTTTATTAGTTACCCTATTCCCTTATATTCTTAGCGCCTAGAATTTCCTATACAGCAAACTTAAACGCCTCTAGTAAGGAAGTACTAGGGAGAGGGCCTAGGTAATAATTACACACTACCTAGGAGGGAAGTAGGTTACATACTACGCGTTTAATAAGATTAATATAGAATACTAGGTGGATTCCTAGGGGGACGTCTAGTTAGACTATAAGAGGGGTAGAAGCCTCTAAGATAGTATATTTAGCCATTACCTAGTCTAGCTTACAACTAGGACGTTTGGTTTTAATGTAGCAAAGATCCAACTATACCTTATCCCCTAGTTAGAACTATTCTACTAGGCGTTAGGAATAATTAGCAGTATCTTACTAATACTATTAGGCAAAGTTAATTGCTGTCTACACTAATTATATACCTTTATAAATAGTCTTAAGAAACCTTACAGCACATCCTTTAGGTAACGTATAGCTCCTAAGCGCGTTTACTAGGCGTTAAACAAGTTCTATATTATGTCTATATAGGGCGCGAAAGGCGCTTATTCTAGTAATGGTTAAGGTCTAGTTGTTTAGAGCTAACTAGTAGAAGGGTAGGTGCAACGCCTAGTTATATTGTAAGAATGCAACAACAATACGTAGTATAGCCTATACTTCTTAGTTAGCCCTTTCCATTCCCCTATTAGTCTAGGGGTAATATACTATTAAGAGAAGTTACTATATATTTATAAGGGAGCAAAGGGCAGACTAAAACCCCCCTATCTAATCTAAGCCTTAGTTAGAGATAACACTCTAGGGAAAGCTATAGAACCACTACTAGCAATTAAGGAATTATTATACACACACCTTAGCCGCTATTATAGTTATAGCTTCTAACTAAATATACTTAGAGAGGTAGTTAGTAATAACCATAAGATACTATAGGTCTTCCGCTCCCTTAGCTAGGAGGTTGGTTATAAAGTTAACAGAGATTTATAACTAGTATCAGTCTAGCGCTAGGATTAGTTAAAGTAGGCCCTAGCATAGTTGCTAACTTTTCTGCGCACTAATACAATAATAATTACAAATGTAGCGCGCTACATTAGTAGACATACCTTTCTAGTAGAAATTCTAATAGAGTGCTTAGAAGGTAGAGTTCTTCCCTAGATATCCTAATAGGGGCAAGTTATATACTTATTAGATAAGCGTTGTAGTAAGTAGCTTATATTAAGGGGCCTATAGTCTACCCTAAAATAATAAGGCGCTATAGGCGTTAAGGGTATAATTACTAATCTATTAGCGTATCTCTACTATAGGGGAAAATCTTTAGGCACCTTACTTAACTACCTCTAGCTTTACCTTATAGGTTATATTAGCCTACATACCTTAATCCTATAGATCCTAGAGGTGTGTATTAGTAAAGAAATTACAGCCTAATAGTTCTACTATATTAGAAATAGGGTAGGGATCTATTAGATTCTTAGTAGGTGTATTATAGGATATATTATAGACCCTACAATTTAGTGTCTCCCCTCTAGGGGTAACGTTCTAGTTCTAAGTGCTTATAAGGCATACTATTAATATAGGTTGGAGTAAACTTTGCAGCATAGGGGGTTGTCCTAACTCATCCTGCTTGCGTCTAGAGAGGGCGTTGGGTCTATTAGCTTAAGAGCTAGGCCAGTAGTAAAGGTAGAAGTTAAATAATACTAGTGTCTTAGCCTAGCAAGCCTACCGTTTGGACATCTTACAGGGACTAGTAAAATATTCTAGGTTTTTGTGGTTAGTTAGTATAGTAAATAGATAGGCAACGCTATAGAGCTTAGTAGACTATGCTTTAAGGTAGGAAATAATACTAAGAAGCTTCTTATTGTAAATAGTATAATTCTACTAAGGTAGGGTTAAGCAAGCTAAGTAGTATACTACTAGATGTAATATTCCCACCTAGCTATACTAAGAAAGGCATCCCCTAATAGCTTTACCTAATGCATCTACTTTAACAACTGTGTTCTTATTAGGGTCCTATTAAGTAAGGATTAGGTATAAGATAAAAGCCTGTTTTAGTCGTTAGAATAAGGCCTTACACTTATTAGACTAGATAAAGGGGGCGCCCTTCTTAGTAAGAGCTAAAAGGGGCCCTATTATATCTAAGAAGTTAGCAATAAACTCCTAGTAGAAGTTTGCAAAGCTAAGGAAGGCTCTAACACCTTAAACACATTAAGGGGCCTCCTAGTCTTATATTACTGCCACTTTATCTAGGTCTAGGCGTATTTCTCGCCCTACATAGACAATAAACCTAAGGTACTTAACTTCTTTAACGCTAAAAGCGCACTTATTTAGATTAAGGTATAGGCCTGCCTATTATAGCTAAGTAAGGACCTATTAGGTATACTATATATAGTCTTTGCGGCTACCCCCTAAGTAAATTAGGACATTGTCTAGGTATACTATAGCGTATGTCCCTAGGGCGTTACTAAGTACACTATTAATGTATTATTAGAAGGTAGCTAGCGTACTAGCCAACCTAAAGGGGCATACTAATCATTTAAATAGCCCAAAATGTGTCTAGAACGCCATAAGGTGTTCGTCCCCTTCAGCTACTCTAAGGCAGTAGAAAGCTGCCCTAACATTTAACTTTATAAACTAACACACCCCTATAAGGAAGTATAGGGTCTCCTTAACTAGGGGAAGAGAGTATTAATCCTAATTAGTAACCTTATTAAGGGCGCGGTAATTAATATAGAACCACTAACCACCCCCTACTTTCTTTATTAATAGAATAGGGGTAGCTGCTAAAGAGGAAGAAGTGTAGATCCAACCTTTGTCTATTAGGTCTACAATCTGCTTCTGTATTTTAAGAAGTTAATTACATAGTATATTATATAGCGGTGCCTATAGTAATTCTAGGAGGGAGCTATCTAGATTCTTCTAGAGTCAAATATAGTAATTAGAGCTGCCCCTATAAGGGGGTAGTATAGTAGCGTAATCCTTACTAAAGAGGTCTATAAAGTCTGCTAGTTTAGGTAGTAGGCAAGCTGTAGTTTCTGATTTGTCTATTAAGGGGAGTCCTACTATGTCTATAAGGGCTATGTTAATCTTATAGAGGCTAGTGCTAATAAGACGGATAGAAGGATGTCTCTAGTGCACTTATTAAGCTAAGCCGGCGTATATAGAGCCTAATATTAATATAGTAGGGTTATCTAAGTGCCAACTATTAGAGGCCTTAATAACAAGTCCTTTACGTATCCCTACCATAAGGGAGCGTTAAGATGCATAAAGTTTGATTTTGTTTTAGGCTAGCTAGGGGGCCCTAAGAATATAGTTGTGTAAGAGGCCTAGGATTACATAGGCAATTATAGGGAACTCCTATCTATTAACATTAGCCTAAAAGTAGATAAGATAGGTAATGCGTAGATGTATTGTAGACTTTGCCTAGGACTCTAAGGGCTCCTCTAAGGCTATAGTAAGGCTATAAGTGTGTAGTAAGGCAATATAGAGCAGGCAGAGTTGCTGCGCTAGTTATTTGCTTACAGCTGCAAAGCTATTACAATCACTATTAACTTAGGCTTATAGAAATAAGGTTCTATTATATAGGAGCAGTATAAGGAATAGGGGGTCTTCTATATAATTTTCTATATCTAGATATTAGTCCTTATCTAATCTAAAAGTAGTGGTAGCAGAGCGCTTTATAGTATTAGTTTACCTATTACTAAGACTTAAGCAATAGGATCCTCTTTTTCTAACTTAATATCTAATATCTCCTCTATAGATTTATTAAGGAAAGTGCTATAGGCTCTTACACCTATTGCAGAGAAAGGTGGTTTTGTAGGGAGGAGGTTACACTACTAAATAAGGTGCCTATTAGTGCTGCAGTAGAGACACTAGCTAGCATTGTAACGCTGGTTAAAAACTGCTTAGGTAATCTAGGAGGCCTACGTAGTAGTCTTAGTAGCATTAGGCTAAGAGGGTTATATCCTCTTTATAGTGTCCTAGGGGCGTTGCAGAGCTTTCTAGAAGCTAGTAGTATTAATGCTACCTATCTCTATGTTACTATTGTAGTTGTAAGTATTAGATTAGTAGCGTTATAACTTAACGCATTCTTTAAGGTAGTAGGAGTTAATATCTAAGGCAATGCAGAGGTATTGCTTAACCGCCCCCTAATAGTTATTATAGGGGATGTTATACCTAATATAGAAGTTACATATCTTCTTATTAAGCGCTATATAGAGTTATAAGAGTTTAATAGTATCCGCCCACCCTATGCCTCCTACTAGCACTAACTTCTGTTTAAAACAAACGTAGAAATTAGTAAATTATTTATTATTATGCTATTTAAGCTAATTAAGCTTAGAGACTACACGTTCTTCCCTATATAGATCTGCAAATATACTATCTAGGTATCCTAGAAAGGCTATAGGGCTATAGTTAAGGATATGCCCTAGCTTAAAGTAGGGGGCTACCTAGGCCTGTATTTTAGGGCTAAGATTCTAGTATATAAGGAACTATTTGTTATAGTTGCTACTAATAAAGTTAGAGTCTGCCTATAGCTTATAAGATATAAGGTTTTGCTAAGCCTAGAAGGAGGCCCTATTACTATTATAGGGGCTCCCTATTAGAAGAGGCTTACGTAGGGAGCGTTCTACATAGGGCCCTATCGTTATTATATTATAGGCTGCAGCCTCTATAGCGTTTATATAGTATTATAATTCTATAAGTCACCTTTCCTACTTATAGATTATTATATAGAGGAACTTAAGTTCCTTCTAATTACCTAATTAGTCTATTGCGTTGTTATTAGGTTTCCCTATTATTATTCTATTGGTTCCATTTTATTCTTTAAGGTAATAGTTAATAATTGTTATAGACTAGCCTAGAGAGCAACTACTATCTAGCGTTCATAGAGTTATTATTAACTATAAAGAAGAGAAGAGAGGCTCTTTCCTCTAGCAGCCTATCTACATCCTATATATACTCTATAGGATTGCTAGTTAAGCCCTAAGCGTGCCCTAAGAGTCATTGCTTCTTGTCCCAACCTATGCCAAAGAGTATCCAATAGGTAGCCCCTCCTATGCCTGTTGTCCCCCACTCTCTTCCCCTTCTTCTCTTACCAAGGACCCGAGCCATCAGCTCGAGTCCATCACACTAACCCCTTCTGAAACCATTAAATCATTAATTAGATTGCAACTATACACCTCTCTATTATATTCCACTAAGCTACTGCTAGACATCTAGCTAATAATTGCCTTATTAGTTATAATTTTGTAGGCCCTGGTTCTAATTCTAGTTATAGGGAGGGTAACAATATGTAGATAACTAACGACCAAAAGGTAAATTGTATTAGCTATAACTATTAAATCTTATACCTCCTTAAGAGTAAAAGGGTTAGAATGCCTAAGGGGATGTAGGTAGTAGAACCCCTATACATTATAAAGGAAATTTTTCTTTAGCTAGTGCTACTACAGTAGCTTCTCTGTTTTAAACCAATATAATAAAGTTATTAACTATAGTATCTTCTAAAGGTAGGGGTATAATAGCTTAAATAGATGGTTTAAATAACACATAAATGGTCTACAACTAATTGTAAACATCCTAGCCTATAGACTAAGCATTTTAAATAAGATTGTAAATAAAGGCATCTACAGCTTCCCCCTATACACATTTCCTTAAGGTGTATTTTGCTATTTAAATACAAGCAAGCACTTTAGAAGTTAGTTTGCAAAATCTAGTAATAAATGCTATATAAATAGCATCTATACTTACTATAGCAAGGAGCTGCCTTTCTATTTTAGTAGTAAGACAACTATGCTAATTAAAAGCTTGCCCTTTAAGACATATAGTCTACACTGCCTACACTACTTTCTTACTATATATCTCTTGCAAATGCTTTAGTCTTTTAGTAAACGCAAACACATATATGTATGTTATAGATTTCACATCTAACACTAGGCCTATGCCTAATAGATCTTTAATACCTAGATTAAAACAACTAACATCTACAGCCTAAAGATTAGGGACTATTAAATTAGCCTAGGGCTAGGCTATACTATTATCATTTCTAACTATAGCAAAACCTTCTTTAAATACCCTAAGAGTTTCCTAGTTTACCTATACTACATCTTAAAAATTAGCTAGTATAGTAATAAGTATGTTATTTATTAATATTATAGGTCCACTATAGTCTACGCCTACATCTAAATCCCTATCTGCTATGCTATCTTAGGGTAGGTTATAAAACAACTCTTATAATTTGTTATATACTAATATGTCTAATTCTTCTAGTTAGTATATATCTCCTTCCTAGTATAGTAATAAACCTAGAGCCTAGAACTCTAACTTAATATTTAGATAAATAGTTATATTGCTTAAACTTAGTAATAATAATAGAGTAATAGGCAAAAATGGCTTATAAGATTTGTACTAGGCGCAAAAAGCTATATTAAATAATCTAACACTTGTCCATTCTACTAGATAATTAAAAGTTTGTATTGCTAATTTGTTAAATAGTTTAAAACGTCTAGCAAAGTACTTAACAATGGTTTTTTATACTAGTTGTAATTTATGTGTGTTTAGGTAGTTTGTATAAATAAATCGTTAAAGTTGTTAAGCACGTTAAATAATTAAAATTAGAGGTTTGGGACCATTAACACCGTCGTTTCCTGCTATAAATCGTTATAAAGTTGTACTGTAACGTCGTACACTCATCAAACAATGGATAAATTAAAGTAAACTAATGAAAATGGTTATGAATTATGGTGGCAAAAATTTTTTTTGCCTTGGTTTTCTGGTTGTGCAATTGCTACTAGTTGTGATGATTGGGTGTGTAAGGAGTTGAGTTGCATTGTGGGTTGTGCGTGTGGGCACAGCTAATCTAACCTCGTGTCATGTGACAGTGGCAGGGACAGTAGAGTTACTACTACGTAGTAAGTACCACGAGTAGACTGCACTGCGGGGGCCAACGACGTCAACGGGTCCGTCAACGGGTCCGACGGGGCGCGCTGCTGCTGCTATGAACAGATAACAGAGATAGAGTTAGCGAGTCGATCATCATCACCAATACTGTGAAAAAGCGTCTTTTCAGTACCGGTGGATGAAACTTGTTCCGGATAATTCTGACCGTGGCCAGCAGCTCAATGAGACAAAATCTGCAAGTAAACCTCTTTGTGATTTTAAGAATGACGTCTGAGATGATACCCAAGGTCGGTACTTTTCGGGAGCCTGATTTCACTGCAGTGGACTCCACGTCATAAAGGGAGCAGTATCCTCAACAGGACACACACCAAGACGGTTGGTTCCCCGCCAAGGCATTGCTGGAAAAGGCAAAAAAAAAAAAAAAAAAAAAAAAGAGAGACATCTCACTACATACAACACTGGGTATTCACTGGTCGTCACCGACCCAATTACTAATCCAGCGCTCGCCAGGTTATCCTGGGGGATCGGACGGGACCCTGATCTCAGCTGGCGGCTGTGGTCGTATGTGCCGGGAGTTGGAGTTTATTTGTATTATGAGCCTACAGGCTACGAGCCCTAATGAAGGTCATTTTATTGAGCTTAAACGTATCCCCCGGAACCGTTTCGTCGACGCGTGATTTGCAAAGCTTTATTCCCGCGAGGGATGCGACTTCCACTGCATTCTATCTGCCAGTACCCGATGGCCAGATGCGTTGTCAAGCCGACCGAGGGCCACGTCGGCATCCATCATGCCTGCAGGAACCTCTAGGAACCTCTACTACGTAGTAGAGCAGGAGGAGGAGAAGGAGGAGAAGGAGGAGGAGGAAGAGGTCGACGCTTCTGCTTTGGCAATTTGGCTCTGTCTGCGGGGCCCCACTAATTATGACATGGCCACCAAATCCTCCCGTGTCACACTTTGTCCTTGATTCCTCGACTTTCATTGTCGCGTTGGACATTGCATACTCAGCGCGCCCGCCAAAATGACAGAGCACGGAGACGTAGCTTCGTCTTCTAGCGATGCCGCTGCCCAGAGAGCTTCCGAGCAGGCTCGCCTCCGTCGGGAGCGCAGAGAAGCCAAGATCAAGGCTGGCGGGGCTAACAGACTGAACAAAATCACTGGTATTGGCGGCCGAGTCGTGGGAGGTGAGCACGGCAGAACAGACTCGATGTCATCGACGAGGGGACTTTTTTGGAAGCAACATGATAAGCCTAACATGTCTTCCGCAGAAACCGAACAAGCCACGCCCGTAGTGCCAGCAGAGCCAACGGAGCCAGCCGCTACAATGGCGGCGGCGCCGGCGGCGCCGGCCTCCAAAGAAGCTCAGTCCCACGCCGATCCAGACGAAGTCGACATCTCGCAACATTTCTACGAGCCGAGAGCCACTCGAGGACGCCCTTCTCCCGCCGTTGGGCCAGAGTCCACCGTTTCAGAAGCCCAGCTCCGCCAGATGATGCTGGGCTTTGACCGTCCCAGTCAAACCAACCCAGGCACACCGGGCCCGGGTGCTCCTGGCGCCGGCGCAGGCATTCCCAGCATGGATGACGACCCTATGATGAAGATGGTGGCTCAAATGATGGGCGGTGCAGGCGGGCCGGGAGGCTCCTCGTTCCCCGGTATGCCTTCCATGCCGGGTATGCCTCCCTTTCCGGGCATGACGGGCCAACAGCCGGCTCCTCAAGCGAGTGCCTACCACACGATTTGGCGTTTGATACATGGACTCATTGCTCTCGGACTCGGTCTCTACCTCACTCTCTTGACGACATTTTCAGGAACCAAGGTGGAGCGGGAAGCGGCCGCCATTGCCCGCCAGCAGCATCTTGCTGTGGACGATGAGAATGAGCGTCACAGGCGCATGTTCTTTTGGATTTTCGCCACATCGGAAGCTGTGCTGCTCACCACGAGGATATTCCTCGACAAGGGACGTGCTCCCCCGCCAGGCTTCATGTGGACGGTGGTTGGCTTCGTTCCGGAGCCGTTCAGGGGGTATTTGACTGTGGGGTTGAAGTATGGGCAGATTTTCACCACGGTGCGAACAGACATGTTGACTTGCATGTTTGTGCTGGGAATTTGCACCTGGCTGAGAGCATAGGGCGAGAGAGTAGGAAGGGGTCGGGAGGGGTTGTGACAGGTTTGGTAGAGCCCGCGCAATGTGCTTGATGGATGATTTTGCAAATTTGGATGTCGACCTGTTGATTGGTGATTTGGATATTCGACAGTAGCTCGTGGGATACGTCTTGAACTCGTGAGCATACGCCAGCGACCACTACCGACAACCCGCACCAGATCGGCAAAGCCCATGTTGTAGCTGTTGCATGGGGAAAGCGTTTCTGGACGTCAAGCACCCTAGTACAACAATGTCTCGACGGGTTCGCATGTCGTGCCAGCCAATTCCTACAGGCATCACCACTTGGCTTGATTACTCTACAGAGAGCTGAGCCGGCCGTCTCCGCGACGGCTCCGACATTACGGCGAACGGCTCAGCCAGCCGGACAATGTTGCTTCTTCGTTCCATTTCGTGCAACATGGATTAATCCATCACACAGCCCCCATCCGCGTACTGGCAATGGGCATCCTTGGCGCCCAGTGGAATCCGACTCCTCCGTGAACAGTGGACTGCAAGTCCAGGGACCCGCGAATCATGAACCGCGTAGGCAGAGCAGAGTAGTTTCTTTTCAATATTATCTGGATCGTCCAGATGTTCATCTGTTCTCTGAGACGCGCACAAGAGAAGCCACCATGCTCTGTGGGACGGTCGAAATATTGACTGGGAAGCTGAAAGCGCACTATCGAGAAGGGGAAAAAGGGTAGAAAAAAAAGAAAAGAAAAAAGAAAAAAAGGGCAAAAAGGAAGGGAAGGGAGGCCAGCTTTATTTTATTTATTGTTCGTTTTACCATGTAACATGGAAGGGAAACAGTGGTCCACAGCTATCATCTGTTTCTGCTGGAAGCACTCATTTCGTGCGTCGAATGCAGCCGCGGCTCTTTGAAGGGGGTAGCGTCCTTGCGGGGCGGGGTGTGTTCCGGAAAAAAAAAAAAAAAAGGTCGCGGGATGTTGATTCTTTGACTGCCACGATGTGATGGACATCTGCGGCCGGAACTAGTCGTCATACAAGCGGCCGTCATGACTCACGACGTGCGCGGTGGACACTAACCACGCTGGACAACTGCACAGAAACAAAAAAAAAAAAAAAAAAAAAAAAAAAAAAAGGGGGAGGATTGTGGCCCGGTGCAGCGGTGGCGTTTGGGAACAGCGTCTCACGAGTTCACGTTTGCCCAACTTTCCTTCAAGATGCATGATAGTACGCGGTCCGAAGCGGGGATCCCTTGGCAAAACCAAGCCCCGAGCTGGTTCTGGCCAAGGCGGTAACTTCCTGGTTTATTGACTGCTAATCGAGATGGAGGAGGGGGACCCGGCCGAAAATACTGTCAAAGGCAAAAAACGGGGACCAGTGAACGGCTTGCAGGGATGATACAAGGTCTCGGACATGTCAGACATCTCAAACAGACAATGGGAACGAGGGGAGTACACCGGAGAGATGATGCCAGCGAGATGTTTTTTTTTTTTTTAAAAAAAAAAAAAAAAAAAAAAAAAACACCACCCACGAAACAGATCAAACTGTGGAAGAAGCCTCCCCGCCACCTCCACCACCACCACCACCACCGCTCCAACTGTCCGTATCAAGATCTCTGATTCATGCCAATGGTTGTTGGCTTGGTCCGCGGCAAATGACAAGAGGACCACGCGAGCAAGTGGCATGACGACGCTGCGGAGGTGTGGACCGGCTTAGACTCATTCCGCCCCTGAACCCTATCCCGGACACACAGAGTTGAGGAGCGAAGCTGGTAGCAAAGAGGCTGAATGTGCTGTGCCCCGGGGGAGGGGTGTTTGTTTATGTTCAGCGGAACACACAACGACAAACAGGCAGACAGACAGACAGACACACAGCTCGACGCCATCTGGACACCAGACCGTGTAATATAACCGGAAATAACGGGCGAGAAAAAAAGACCTCCAGCACGCGCTGTTGCTTCTGAGAGTCCAGTCTTGCCTTGTGTTGCTCTTGGAGAAAGGCGACAGGCGGGCTGGCATGTGATTGTCGCATACAAAACTGCCTCCCTCGGGTCACTCGACATGCATGGCACGGGGGAGAAGAATGTGTATGCTCTTCGCGGGCCAAGTTGGAGGCTCAGTCAGGCCAAGCAATAAACAGAATCACGTAATTGCATGTCTCGCAGTCTCGCAATCTCGCGGTAATCTGTCGTCCACAGTAACACTGGACGAGACGCAAGGACGCTGGAGCCCCTCTCTGCCCTTCTTTCTTCCCCTCTGTCCACACCAGATCCTGCTCGGCGCGGAGGCGTACGTGGCGAGCGGCCCAGCGGGACAAGCGGGACATGCGGCCGGGTCCAAGCCGAAGTTGGCTACTGGTCAGGCGAGCGAGCTGGCACACGCTTGCGGATTGCATATTGCCGGGTGGGACTGTCACGAAGCCTAGGTAATACCTCGCCCCCGTTTTCGCCAACGTTTCCGGACGTCTGATCGGCTGGAGGTGCGAAATGTCGACTGGGGTTTTTTTCTTTTCTGTCTCGTAGGCGTTGCCGGGGGACCTCAAGCGTTCCTGGTCTGATTGGATCTGGTAGACATCTCGAGAAAACAAATCGTCCGGATGCCCCAAGTTCCGTGTGTCCTCTTCCTGCCCGTTGTATCTCGTCTCCATCATGTCGAATCTAAAACTCGGATCCTAGGAAGGGGGGGGCAAAAAAAAAAGACCCGCATATTGGGAAGGGGGGTACCGTGTTTGGGAAGGAGCGAGGGATGGAAAGTTGCCACGAACCCGGAGATGTAAGATGTACCAGAGTCAGACTGTAATAGAAGAATAGATGGATGCAGCCCACTTTGGAACCACAACCGAAAGAGCCAAAAGAGGCCCGGCCCCACCTTCGATCATGCCAGCCCATCATCCTCCATCATCCATGCCATCTCTCCCTCTTCCTTCTCGCTCTCTTGGGGGGGGGGGGGGGGGGGGGGGGGGGGGGGGGGGGGGGGGGGGGGGGGGGGGGGGGGGGGGGGGGGGGGGGGGGGGGGGGGGGGGGGGGGGGGGGGGGGGGGGGGGGGGGGGGGGGGGGGGG
>JABAEC010000197.1:0-28550 GCA_013435705.1 Claviceps paspali | reverse complement strand
CAGCTGCGTGCAGAGATCGGCAGCTGCGTGCAGAGATCGGCAGCTGCGTGCAGAGGGGTCTAGGAATCTAGACCAAGGAAGATTGAAGGCAGAAAATAACCTAAAAATAGGATTATTTTAACAATAAAGCAAACTATAGTTAGTAAATAATTAGAAGGGCTTGCTAAAGGAAGGAAATCTTACTATATTAGAATAATAGGACGAAGGGAAAAGGGCAGTATAGCCTGCCTAAGAAGTTAAGACTATTACAGATAATAAAGTTATAGTTAGATTAGTTAAAGCAACCTTAAAGGTATTTAGGAGCTTATCCTAGGGCTTACTAAGGGATATTGCTATAATTAGAAGCTTTGTAAAGATATTAATAGATAAAGAGGTTAAGAAGAGAAGAAGAAAAGAGAAGAAGGGAGAGGAAAAGTATAGAAGTAGGAGCCTAGTAGAAGAAAGTATTTATAAGCAGCCTATTAAGATAAGGTATAAATTACTAAAGCTATAAAAAAGGGGGTGGGCCCTACTAAAAAGAAGACGCATAAATAATAGGAAGCTACGCAAAATTTATTGCAAAAATAGTAGAATGTAATTGCAGAGCCTGATAAAGGGGTACATTGTCTTAACCTTAGCAACCTAATTGTGAATTATAGTTAAGCGCACTCTAATTTATAGTTTAATTACATAATTAATAATAGGGAAGCGAGACCCCCCCTATCCCTTAGCTTTTAAGATAATTAGAGCTTGCAAACGGAATCTATAAGATATAACTAGCTCTTAGTGCTAAGTATAAGCAAGCTAGCTTTACATTTTTACCTCCCTAAAGCTTTATACTTTATTACACTAAACCTACCCCTCTTAACTTCCCCTTTCCTTACCCTTCCCTTCCTTTCTTTTCCTTCCCCCTTTTTTAATATATAGAGAGCTTTTAATTATAAGTAGTATAATAAGCCTGCTAGGAAGGCAGAGCAAGGAAAAGGAAGTATTGTACTTTAATAGGATTTCTTATACCTTAGAATATATAGTAAACCTCTTATACAACATCGCTAGGAGCTTCTTTTGCCTTTCTAAGGTTAAATAGGTTAATAGACTATTTGATCTTATCTATAATAGTCAGCCCCCTTTGTTCTATAAACAGCATAACTAGCTAAACCTAGGCCTAAAGGTATATTAGAGTATTAAGACAATTAAAAGCTTCTACTTAGCCACCTAGTTCTATATATAAATGACAGAATTATAATAGGTTAACCACTTAAATAACATACGTAGCTTTCTAATAACTTTAGGGTATATAAAGACTAAAGATAGAAAGCTAGATTAGTAGCAGCTAACCTTAATAGGCAAAATTATTGCTAGAGGTATTAAGAACGTTGTCTATATGTATAACTATAAGTTCTTAATTTAAGCCGCTGAGATAAGCTAGCAAAGCCTTGCAGATAAAGTAGGGAAGAAAGCTTTTTACATTAAAGAGGAGGGCATTATTGACATTACCTACAGTATATAATATAACCCTTAAGACCTATATAATGAGATAGGAAAAAAGAGGCTGGTGGCTAGCTTTATTTACTTTCTAGATCACTAGGCTTTATTTATTTTTAATAGGGTAAGGGGGGCGTTATACTACTTTAACTTATAGGCAGCCCTAAAGATAGATAGGTTCCTTACTGTAGTTAGAGCTTAGGGATAGATCTAACAGCTCCTTAACTACCTATATAGATTTAAAGTAATCTGTGTGCCAACCTAACTGTGATGGACTCGAGCTGATGGCTCGGGTCCTTGGTAAGAGAAGAAGGGGAAGAGAGTGGGGGACAACAGGCATAGGAGGGGCTACCTATCGGATACTCTTCGGCACAGGTTAGGACAGGAAGCGACAACTCTTAGGGTACGCTTAGGGCTTAACTAGCAATCCCACAGAGTATATATAGGATATAGATAGGCTGCTAGAGGAAAGAGCCTCTCTTCTCTTCTTTATAGTTAATAATAACTCTATAAACGCTAGATAGTAGTCGCTCTTTAGGCTAGTCTATAATAATTATTAACCATTATCTTAAAGAATAAAACAGAACTAATAGAATAACAATAGGGAAACCTAATAATAATGTAATAGACTAATTAGGTAATTAGGAGGAACTTAAGTTCCTCTATATAATAATCTATAAGTAGGAAAGGTAACTTATAGAATTATAATACTATATAAATGCTATAGAGGCTGCAGCCTACAATATAATAATAATAGGGCCCTATATAGAACGCTCCCTACGTAAGCCCCTTCTAATAGAGAGCCCCTATAATAGCAATAGGGCCTCCTTCTAGGCTTAGCAAAACCTTATATCTTATAAGCTGTAGGCAGACTCTAACTTTATTAGTAGCAACTATAACAAATAGTTCTTTATATACTAGAATCTTAGCCCTAAGATATAGGCCTAGGTAGCCCCCTACTTTAAGCTAGGGCATACCCTTAACTATAGCTCTATAGCCTTTTTAGGATATCTAGATAGTATATTTATAGATCTATATAGAAAGGAATATATAGTCTCTAAGCTTAATTAGCTTAAATAGCATAATAATAAATAATTTACTAATTTCTACATTTATTTTAAATAGAAGTTAGTACTAGTAGAAGGTATAGGGTGGGCAGATACTATTAAACTCTTATAACTCTATATAGTACTTAATAAGAAGATATATAACTTCTATATTAGGTATAACATCCCCTATAATAACTATTAGGGGGCGGTTAAGCAATACCTCTATATTACCTTAGATATTAACTCCTACTACCTTAAAGAATATATTAAGTTATAACGCTACTAACCTAATACTTACAACTATAATAGTAATATAGAGATAGGTAGCATTAATACTACTAGCTTCTAGAAAGCTCTACAATACCCCTAGGACACTATAAAGGGAACACAACCCTCCTAGCCTAATGCTACTAAGACTACTATATAGGCCTTCTAGGTTACCTAAGCAGTTCTTAACTAGCATTATAATACTAGCTAGTGTCTCTACTATAGTACTAATAAGCACCTTATTTAGTAGTATAACCTTCTCTCTATAAAACCACCTTTCTCTATAATAGGTATAAGAGTCTATAGCACTTCCCTTAATAAATCTATAGAGGAGATATTAGATACTAAGTTAGAAAAAGAGGATCCTATTGCTTAAGTCTTAGCAATAGGTAAACTAATACTATAAAGCACTCTACTACTACTACTTTTAGATTAGATAAGAACTAATATCTAGATATAGAAAATTATATAGAAGACCCCCTATTCCTTATACTACTCCTATATAATAGAACCTTATTTCTATAAGCCTAAGTTAATAGTAGTTATAATAGCTTTATAGCTATAAGCAAATAACTAGTATAGTAACTTTGCCTACTCTATATTGCCTTACTATACGCTTACAGCCTTACTATAGCCTTAGAGAAGCCCCTAGGGTTCTAGGTAAAGTCTGCAATATATCTATATATTACCTATCTTATCTACTTTTAGGCTAATATTAATAGGTAGGAGTTCCCTATAGTTGCCTACATAATCCTAGGCCTCTTATATAACTATATTCTTAGGGCCCCCTAGCTAGCCTAAAATAAAATCAAACTTTATATATCTTAACGCTCCCTTATAGTAAGGATATGTAAAGGACTTATTATTAAGGCCTCTAATAGTTGGCACTTAGACAACCCTACTATATTAATATTAGGCTCTATATATACTAGCTTAGCTTAATAAGCGTACTAGGGACATCCTTCTATCTATCTTATTAGCACTAGCCTCTATAAGATTAATATAGCTTTTATAGACATAGTAGGACTCCCCTTAACAGATAAACTAAAAACTATAGCTTACCTACTATCTAAACTAGCAGACTTTACAAACCTCTTTAGTAAGGATTACGCTACTATACTACCCCCTTATAGAGGCAGCTTTAATTACTATATTTAACTCTAGAAGAATCTAGATAGCTTCCTCCTAGAATTACTATAGGCACTGCTATATAATATACTACATAATTAACTTCTTAAAATATAGAAGTAGATTATAAACCTAATAGATAAAGGTTAGATCTATACTTCTTCCTCTTTAGTAGCTGCCCCTATTCTATTAGTAAAGAAAGCAGGAGGCAGTTAGTAGTTCTATATTAATTACTACACCCTTAATAAGATTATTAACTAGGATTAATACCCTCTTTCCTTAGTTAAGGAGACTCTACGCTCCCTTATAGAGGTGTATTAGTTTATAAAGTTAGATGTTAAGGCAGCTTTCTACTACCTTAGAGTTGCTAAAGGGGATAAACACCTTACAGCGTTCTAGATACGTTTTAGGCTATTTAAATAGTTAGTATGCCCCTTTAGATTAGCTAGTATACTAGCTATCTTCTAATAATATATTAATAGTATACTTAGCAATACCCTAGGGATATATACTATAGTATACCTAGATAATGTCCTAATCTACTCTAGGGGTAGCTATAAAGACTATATATAGTATACCTAATAGGTCCTTACTTAGCTATAATAGGTAGGCCTATACCTTAATCTAGATAAGTATGCTTTTAGCGTTAAAGAAGTTAAGTACCTTAGGTTTATTATCTATATAGGGCAAGAAATATGCCTAGACCTAGACAAAGTAGCAGTAATATAAGACTAGGAGGCCCCTTAATATATTTAGGGTATTAAAGCCTTCCTTAGCTTTATAAACTTCTACTAGGAGTTTATTGCTAACTTCTTAGATATAATAGGGCCCCTTTTAGCTCTTACTAAGAAGGGCGCCCCCTTTATCTAGTCTAATAAGTATAAGGCCTTATTCTAACAACTAAAATAGGCTTTTATCTTATACCTAATCCTTACTTAATAGGACCCTAATAAGGATATAGTTATTAAAGTAGATGCATTAGGCAAAGCCATTAGGGGATGCCTTTTTTAGTATAGCTAGGTAAGAATATTGCATCTAGTAGCATACTACTTAGCTTGCTTAACCCTACCTTAATAGAATTATACTATTTATAATAAGAAGCTTCTTAGTATTATTTCCTACCTTAAAGTATAGTCTACTAAGCTCTATAGCATTGCCTATTTATTTACTATACTAACTAACTATAAAAACCTAGAATATTTTACTAGTCCCTGTAAGATATCTAAATAGTAGGCTTACTAGGCTAAGACACTAGTATTATTTAACTTCTACCTTTACTACTAGCCTAGCTCTTAAGCTAATAGACCTAATGCCCTCTCTAGATGTTGTGTGAGTGGTGACGCGACCTGTGAGGTCAGGCGCGGAAGGGCCGGGACTAGCGCAGATAGGCGCAGGAGCGCGAGATCAGATGGGTATAAATAAGGGCATTTAGGCCCAGGTAGCTTAGAACATGCATGCATCGCATCATTGATGAATTGAGAATGAGAATTCGGACCAGAATTGCAGTGATCGTTATGCGGAATTGAGAGGAACTTGTACACAGAGAAGCTGTGTACGCGTTCCTAGTGACCGCAACCACAATACGAGAATCTAAGCAATACAAGGCGTAATAACTAGGATTGGGTAATGTATACTATTTAATTATAAGAGACTCAGAATAACTATAGGGAACTTGTTATCCTAGCATCTAAGACTACGATATAAGAACACTGCTGCGTTAGAAGCTATTCACAAGAGACGACCTCTCATTGATATCCTAATATCTTTGACTAATAATGAGGTTCCGGTTAAAGATACCATCTGATCATTAACACAAAGCATTGGACACACAACTCTTATTGCCCTAGCATCCTAATTTGTAAACATAGGAAGATTGTCGCAGCTGTGATACCCAAAAGGGAACAACACCGGTTGGGATTGCAATATTACGATATCTTTGACCGATAATAAGGTTCCGGTCAAAGATACCATTTGATCATACGAATAAGGTCTAAGAACCAAAGAGACTTTCCCTTTTAGAGCCCTTCTTTTGCGGTCTGGGTTTTCCTATGCGGATGGGGGCTTCGTCGAACACCTATGAAGCTATTCCGTACTAAGGACCTCTCAACACAATGTAAGCAGAATAAGTTAGGACAACCCCCTATACTATAAAGTTTACTCTAACCTATATTAATAGTATGCCTTATAAGCGCTTAGGATTAGAACATTACCCCTAGAGGGGAGACACTAAATTGTAGGGTCTATAATATATTCTATAATACACCTACTAAGAATCTAATAGATTTCTACCCTATTTCTAATATAGTAGAACCATTAGGCTATAATTTCTTTACTAATACACACCTCTAGAATCTATAGGATTAAGGCATATAGGCTAATGCAATCTATAAGATAAAGCTAAAAGTAGTTAAGTAAGGTGCCTGAAGATTTCCCTCTATAGTAGAGATACACTAATAGATTAGTAATTATGCCTTTAATACCTATAGCGCCTTATTGTTTTAAGGTAGACTATAGGCCCCTTAATATAAGCTACTTACTATAATACTTATCTAATAAGTATATAACTTACCCCTATTAGGATATCTAGGGAAGAACTCTACCTTCTAAGCACTCTATTAGGATTTTTACTAGGAAGGCATATCTACTAATATAGCGCGCTATATCTATAATTATTATTATATTAGCATGTAGAAAAGTTAGTAACTATACTAAGGCCTACTTTAACTAATTCTAGCGCTAGACTAATACTAGTTACAAATCTCTATTAACTTTATAACTAACCTCCTAGCTAAGGGAGTGGAAGACCTATAGTATCTTATAGTTATTACTAACCGCCTCTCTAAGTATATTTAGTTAGAAGCTATAACTATAATAGCGGCTAAGGCGTATATATAATAATTCCTTAATTACTAATAGTGGTTCTATAGCTTTCCCTAAAGTATTATCTCTAACTAAGGCTTAGATTAGATAGGGAGGTTTTAGTCTACCCTTTACTCCCTTATAAATATACAGTAACTTCTCTTAATAGTATATTACCTCTAAACTAATAGAGGAATAGAAAGGGCTAATTAAGAAGTATAGGCTATACTATATATTATTATTATATTCTTATAATATAACTAGGCGTTGTACCTACTCTTCTGCTAGCTGGCTCTAAATAACTAGACCTTAACTATTACTAGAATAAGCGCTTTTTATGCCCTATATAGATATAATATAGAACTTATTTAACGCCTAATAAATATACTAGGGAGCTATACATTACCTAAAGGACGCACTGTAAGGTTCCTTAAGACTATTTATAAAGGTATATAATTAGCATAGGCAGTAATTAACTTTATCTAATAGCATTAGTAAGATACTACTAATTATTCCTAACGCCTAGTAGAATAGTTCTAACTAGGGGATAAGGTATGGTTAGATCTTTACTATATTAAAACTAAATATCCTAGTTATAAGCTAGACTAGGTAATAGCTAAATACACTATCTTAGAGGCTCCTACCTCTCTTATAGTCTAACTAGACGTCCCCCTAGGAATCCACCTAGTATTCTATATTAATCTTATTAAATACATAGTATATAACCTACTTCTCTCCTAGATAGTATATAATTATTACCTAGGCCCTCTCCCTAGTACTTCCTTACTAGAGGCGTTTAAGTTTACTATATAGGAAATTCTAGGCACTAAGAATATATAGGGATAGGGTAACTAATAAAATATCCTAGTAAAATAGATAGGGTATAAAAAGCTAATATAGAAACTACTAGAAAATTTAAAAGGGATAGAGGCTTTAGTATATTTTAAGTTATAATAGGGGAATGCAAAATTCTATAATAGGCCTATCTTATAGCTAATAATTTTAGATTTATATCCCCCTTAGAATACTTAGACTATAGTATAGGACTCTATATTATCTTAACTTAGTTCCTTTAACTACTCTTTAGCATTCTTCTTAATAGTTATTATAGGTGTTTCTAGGGGGGGGAAATAGGGCTGCTAAGGGCGTAAAGGAGTGACTACTAGCCCTGCATTAGGGGCACTAATAGAAGCTGTAGAGAGCTTACTAGCTAATAGAGTAGCCTTTATATAGGTTTATAACTATTAATAGAAGGGAATAGATATAGTATAATAAGGGGCTAGGGAGTAAGTAGGTAGGAGGTTATTATTTATAAATAGGTTCTCTGCTACTAGAAGGAACCTCCTAGATAAATATAAGGGGGTTGCCTCTAGAAGGCAATCCTCTATTTGTATTAATACTTATATTAATTAATTAATATAAGTAACTAGGCGCTTTAGTGTAGCTATAAGGGAGGTATACTTAGGGCTAGGAGATAGGGTAATAGGGGCAGTAAATAGGTAAGACACTATATAAGTAGGCGTAAGGGGGGTAATAATAGGCATAGAGTAATGTATAATAATAGACTAGGAGGGGGCGTTAAGGGCGTTTAGTATAGCCCTATAGCTAGCTAGGTTGCTTAGGGGAGCATAGCTATTAGCTACCTCTACTATAGTAGGGGAGGCTATAGTAGTGTTAACTAGCATAATAAAGCGCTTACTAAGCTCCTTAAATTTAGAAATAAGGACTACTACTATAGTTCTCTAAGTCTTCTTAGAGTACTAATAAGGGGTTTTAATAGCCTGCCCCTTAAGGATTACTGCTATAATCTTATATATAAGTTATTATAGAAAGGGGTTAGTAGCAAATAAGTAGTGGGCCTATATATAATATTATTTCTTATAGTAATAGGGCTAATAGGCCTTACAGCTAATAATACAGCACCTAAAGGTACTATTCCTAGCTGCGTATAGTAAATATAAGAGGCACTATAGCTATATTTACTAACAAAGCTAGAAACGCTTATTACTAGAGTTACCTTCTATCTTATAGCATCTAAGAATGTGTAAGGGGTTATAGTAGGGGCGCTAACCTCTCCTAGGGGTACCGGCGGCTGCAGACATAATACTACGTAACTCCCTATTGTCAGCTAGCAAGCAGTAAGAGGTAGGTAATACAAATACTACATAACTTATATAGAGCGACTAAGCAGAACACATTAATAGGAGCAATAGATAGCAAAGGGAGGCTGATCTTTGTTGTTAAGGGGATAAGCAGGCAATGGAGGGTAACTAGAAACGCGGTTAGTTGATTCTATAGGATACAAAGCAAACGTCTAGGGGTGCAAACACACACTAGAAGATAAGCATAAGGATTGCAGCAAGGAAATTAATACATAAGGCAGGGGGATTTTTTTTTTTTAAAACTAAGGATAGTGTAATAAAAGGGAGACACAATACAATAAGAAAGTTATAAGGAGTAAGATTAAAAGGGGGGGAGATACCTCTTATATATACCCTAGAGGATAGGGGTGATCTAGGCAAAAGTAGGGTAGTAATAAAGCAAACCTTAATAGGCATTATTGTTATAATCTATAACAACTTAATAGTATTACAACACTGCTAAAGGGTTGCCTATAAGGGTGCTAAATATATACGCATTACAATAAATAGCAAACCTTAATAGGCATTATTGTTATAACCTATAATAGCTTAATAGTGTTACATTACTACTAAGGGGTTGCCTATAAGGGTGCTAGATACACACGCATTACAATAAACGCACAACTAGACCCACACCACTTAGTATACAGACCTACCGCATAACTATACTAATATATAATACTATAATAATAACTATAGAGTGTAATAATTCCTAAGAAGGGGGCTATATAATAGACTTAAGCTAATAGCTTAGGTCCTTAGTAAGAGAAGAAGGGGAAGAGAGTAGGGGATAATAGGTATAGAAGGGGCTACCTATTAGATACTCTTTAGTATAGGTTGGGATAGGAAGCGATGACTCTTAGGGCATGCTTAGGGCTTAACTAGCAATCCTATAGAGTATATATAGGATACAGATAGGCTGCCAGAGGAAAGAGCCTCTCTTCTCTTCTTTATAGTTAATAATAACTCTATGAACGCTAGATAGCAGTCGCTCTCTAGGCCAGTCCATAACACTAACCACAAAAAGGAGGCTAGGAATGTAGCTATGCCACAGCCTTGTTCCTTCTCTAGACTCTGCGCTACTAGGTAGGGTATAGAGCAAAGGATATAAACAACATTCGCAAAGTAGGGCGAAAATAGGTTAAAATTTAATATAAGTAGGTTAGGTTAGCCCTAAAAGACCTAACGTTAAACAATTTTAAGCTGTACCTTAAGGATTAGACTTTCTATAATAGGATCTGTATTAATAATAGTAGATTAAATAGAATAGCTATAGTCTTATATATCCTCTAAAACCTTACAGTAAATAAAGTCGTAGTTAGCCTAGCACTAGGCTCTAGAGGCACAAACCAATACTTCTAAGACATTAGGCCTTCTATAGACGCTAAGAGATTAATAAGGATAATTGCAAAAAGGACTATATACACTAGTAGGGGGGGGATACTAAGCATAAAGAAGCTTAAGCACTAGAACAGCTACCTAATAAACAATTAGAGACTATTAAGGTATGTATTCTCTAAGAGAGATAAGCTTATAGACCTATAGAAGATCCTAGCTATTATAACTATAAGCTATAGGGTTAAGCCTAGGATTCTAAATAAAGAGCTATAAGAGTAGATTTAGAAGAATAAGGATTATCCTAGTTAGCACTATTTCTAAGCTCCTAAGGATTATAATAGTAAAGGGATCTTCTTTATAGATAAGGATAGTATAGCTCTACTAGCTAATAATGCTATCCTAATAGTAGGATTAGTAGCTACTGCTGTAAACCTACAACCTAAGCCTCCCTCTTGCCCTAGAAGCTGATTTACTGTAGTAAACACTAGTGATTAGAAGGCCCCTAGGAAGCTAAGAACCCTATTGCCTACAGAGGCCCTAAAAATGGCAACTATACTAATGCCGCCTATAAGCGTAAGTTAGGCTACTAGGAGAAAAGAACCACTAGCAACCCCTATAAGGATTATAAGGAGTATAACTAGAGAGGCCTCTGTAGGATTAGATAATCTTCCCCTAGCTTATGCGCTAAGGCTAAGAAGATAAGAAGCCCTAGTTATAGTAAAGACTAATCTTCCTTAGTTAGCAGCTACTGCTGTGTGAGTGGTGACGCGACCTGTGAGGTCAGGCGCGGAAGGGCCGGGACTAGCGCAGATAGGCGCAGGAGCGCGAGATCAGATGGGTATAAATAAGGGCATTTAGGCCCAGGTAGCTTAGAACACGCATGCATCGCATTATTAATGAATTGAGAATGAGAATTCGGACCAGAATTGCAGTGATCATTATGCGGAATTGAGAGGAACTTATACACAGAGAAGCTGTGTACGCGTTCCTAGTGACCGCAACCACAATACGAGAATCTAAGCGATACAAGGCGTGATAACTAGGATTAGGTAATGTATACCATTTAATTATAAGAGACTTAGAATAACTATAGGGAACTTGTTACCCTAGCATCTAAGACTATAATATAAGAAAAACCGCTAGCTGCATCGGAAGCTATTTATAAGGGACGACCTCTTATTAATATCCCGATATCTTTAACCAATAACGAGGTTCCGGTTAAAGATACTATTTAATTATTAACGCAAAGCATTGGACACACAACCCTTATTGCCCTAGCATCTCGATTTACAAACATTAGAAGATCGTTGTATCTGTGATACCTAAAAGGGAATGACACTGGTTGGGATTGCAATATTACAATATCTTTAACTAATAATAAGGTTCTGGTTAAAGATACTATTTAATTATATAAATTAGGACTAAGGACTAAAGAGACTTTCCCTTTTAGAGCCCTTCTTTTGCAGTCTAGGTTTTCCTATGTAGATAGGGGCTTTATTGAATATCTATAAAGCTATTCTATACTAAGGACCTCTTAATACAAATAGGGGCTTTGCTAGGGAGTTAATTTAATTGTCTATTAACTTAAAGGCACTATTGCTGCTGTAATAAGAACCATTAGTACAAAAAGCTAGGGGACCCCTTATATACCTAAAAAATAGGATAATAATAATTAAATAAAGGGCATTATAAAAACAGAATAAGCGTTAGGAAAACATAATTTATATAATATAGATTATTTAATTATAGAAAGCGCTCCTACAGGGAGAGCGTACGCTAGCGCAACAACTAGCGCAGCAAAATACAGTATAATAGAAAAAAGGGGTCCTAGCACGCTAGGGGCTAAGAAAGAATTTTCTACTAAAGAAAGGTATAAAACAATAATTAAAAACAAAGGATTAATTAATTAGGATACTAAAAACCTAATAAACAAAGAATACGCAGCAAATTTAGCTAGGAAGAGAAAAACGCTGTAGTAGTACTATACTAACTTAGAGAGGCTAAGGCCAACTCTATATAAGGGAGACTAACTAGTAACTAGGGATAACGCTAGGATCCTTATAAGGGTTACTATTATTAGACTATTCTTTACACTTATAAAAAGCTACCTACTAATAAGTATAGTTAGCCTATAGATATTTAAAGAATACTTATTGGCGTAAATTACTATAATAAGGAGAATAAAACACACTCTCTTCTAAGCTCTTAATTATTTAATTATACAACACTATACCTATATATTAGATACGCTTAACTCCCTAAAAGTAAAAAAAGAATTGCTCCTAAAGCAAATATAGAAAGGCACCCTTTTAAGGATACTAAAAATAAGCATTAATCTTAAGGATAATAAATTAACTATAAGCCCTAAAGGAGATTAAGTTGCTTAAGGCCTATCTAGGGACCTTAAAGCTCCCCTAAAGATGTTAGTTATAACAAAGGATAACATTAAAATGCTAATAGAAGGGCTTAATAAGGAATCTAGGAGATGTAATTATATTACAACCTATAGGCTAGCTAACTCCCTATTTAATAGTGTAAATGTCTTAGAATACATTATTAACTTTAAGTTTAAAATAATAGCTCTTAGAATTAATAAGGAGCGCTAGACTAAGCACTTTAAATGCCTAACCTATAAAGAACTCTAAAAGGACATCTAATCTATAGGAGCAGCCTATAAATAGCTGGAATTTAAGACAATTATTCTATAGTGGTTTAAGGCAATAAACTAGGACCTTATTAAGTCTATATGTAATAGCCTTATTAACCTTAATACTAAAAGACCTTAGAGAATGGCTAAGACACAAACTTAGCTGTAGCGCTATAGAGCTCTAATATTAAAAGCTAACCTAAAAGGCTAGAAGAGTACAACCTCTTAGGGGAACTATATTTTTAGGGCACTACTATAGAGCATGCTCTCTAGATTTATTAATACTAAAAGGCTTAGTAGGGATAATTTCCTAATAACTCTATATATAGATTTATAGGAGAAGCTAGATAAGCATATAAGAGTTAGACTTAAGATAGAGAATAGGAATTTAGTTCCTAGGAAACCACCCTTTGCAAAATAACTTAGGGATTAGATAGTTATAAAAGGAAATTAAGCTAATGCTAGTGTAAAGACCTAGAAAACTTACTTTATAGACAACTTAGATACGCCTACCTACCGCAGAGGGCATATCCTAATTATAGCTAATATTAAAGATGAGAAGATTGCTAGAGGTATGGATTATATAGATTAAATAAATAACCTTACCTATTAGCTTAAGAAGATATATATATTAGTAATAAAATAGAGTATAAGTAATGTAGACCTATTGCGCTAGTTAGAGGAAAAGTACAAATAGGACCTTATAATTAACTAATTACTATAGATAACTAATGTAGTGTAAAGGCAGGAGGTAGTGGAAGACTAATTAATTAATAGGCAAGGAAGAGTACTATATAGCTAGTAGTAAACATAGAGGTACTAAGGGTTAATCTATAATAGGGGTTATAACTAAAGATCTAGTAATTAGGGATACATTAGGATGTCCTAGGGCACCTAGTAAGGCTGCTTCTACTATAGAGATACTTACTATAGGTTCTCTACTTACTAAGTCTATAAGGTAGATAAGTCTAGTAGCTTTTACAACTATATATAGGATAAAAAGATCCTCTTAGTTAGGGGGCAT
This sequence comes from Claviceps paspali, assembly GCA_013435705.1. Classification (NCBI taxonomy): domain Eukaryota; kingdom Fungi; phylum Ascomycota; class Sordariomycetes; order Hypocreales; family Clavicipitaceae; genus Claviceps; species Claviceps paspali. The sequence continues at coordinate 14,633 of JABAEC010000197.1, read as the reverse complement.
CTAGTTGCCCTAATGTTCTCTAGTGCTTTTATAAATATAGAAAGTATAATATAATAAGCTGCCTACTTTTAGGCTTTTATCTTCCCTAAGAGTAAGGTATTTAATAAATTATAAGCTATTAGAGACTTCTCTATAGAGAACCTAAGCAATTAGGAACTAACACTAAAGGAACGCTAAGTTATTAAGTTTGCTGCATTAAAACCTAAGACGTGGGAGCTATAGCTAAAGCAGTAAAAAGCGCTAGAAGCAGCAAATAGGGTTATAGTAGTTATAGCCTTTTAATTAGAAATTCCTTCTAATACACTAAAGAGGGCCGCCAAAGGGTAGGTGTTAGCAGTAACTAATTTAGTAGATACTAAAATACCTTAAAAGTTAGCACACTTAGAAGGAAAGCTAAGGAAAATAGAAGAGGAGCTTTAAATTAAAGATAAGTTATATAAATCTGTAAAAGCTAACTATTAGGAAACAGACCCTATCTACAAATAGATATTAGGGACTTTATATAATAAGATATTTAATAAGAAGATTAGGGTGCCTATTAGAGACCTTTACTACCTTATGCCTTCTCTTACTATAGTAGTCTCTAAGGAGAGCAAAATACGCTCTTAAGGAATTAACTAAATGTACTTTTTTAACCTAAGCATAAAGGATAGGATAAGCTCTAGCATCTACCCTATAGGGCTATAGAAGAGGATGCAAACCAATAACCATAAAGATCATTTAATCAACGCTATTCACAGCATAAGAGATATAATTAAGGACAAGGAATCCTATAAACCAACTAAATCTACAGAACTAGGCTTAACGCAATTGTATAATATAGATTAAGCCCTTATAGAACTATTGTAGGAAAGGATGTAGAATATAGAGAAAGCTTTTAATTAAAAACAAAAGTTACTATATATTAATGCCTTAAACGTTATTACTAGAGACTCTACGGCTCTAGAGTCTTAATCCCTTATAAGCTATCTATAGGAATTGCCCTATCTATAAGTCTACTTAGGAAACCTAGAGGGAAACTTACTACCTGCCTTAGTTAATAGTAGCTTATAAGGAAATATTATTGCCTAGAGCTTTGTGAAGATTACCAGCCTTAGGATCTATCCAGCAATAACAAATACTAGCATAATGTCTTACACTAATAGGGTAATTAAGATGTTAGGGAAAGTGTATACTAAACTCTACCTAGGAAACGTTTAGACCCCTATCCGCCTCTACATCTCTCCTAATACTGTAATAGTAAAATTAATCTTAGGCATGCCTTTTATTTAGATAGCTAAGGCTATGTTTAAACACAGAGATAGAGAGGGGAATATAATAATTAGGTGCCGCTTTAATAACGTTATAGTTGTATTAAAGGTTGCTAGAGGAATATAGTGGGAATTTATTATAGGAATAAAGAACTCTGCTATAGGTGTCTACGCTATAGACCTCTAAAACAATAATAAACCACTAATTAGGCAAAAGGAGTATAACAACTATTTAATCTATAAGGCTACTATTAAACATTAACCCTTTACAGCTTCTATAGCTACGTTTAGGGTGCTAAACTATAATACAGTTAGACTATTAAGGAAGGGCAACTAGAGTAAGGGTAGTGTAAGTGCTATTCTAGGAAACTTAAAGGATTGTACAACTTAGGAGGGGCTAGGCGCAGAACTAGCTAATAATAAGAATCTAGTGCTAATATCTAAGTAAGAGGGATTAGTAATTGCTAAGTTAGTCTTAAAAGAGGCTGCTTATAAATATTATATATAACTATTATATACTGTAAATAATCTCTAGGCTGCTAAAAGCTAAAAACCATTTAATCTATAGGTCTATATACTCTATAAGAGGAAGGGAGTAAAGATTCTGCCTTAGGATAATATTCCCTTAGATAGGATAACCCTAAAGGGAGACCCCCTTTAGAAATTAAAGAAATAGGCAGAAGCAAAAAGATAGCTTAATACCTCTAGGGTGTATAGAAAATACATTACTAGATGGTTTAGTAAGCAACTATAAGGGTTTCGTCTAATAAAAGAACGCTTAGATTAAATGGTTAATAGAGTTTAGAAGCACTTAACTAATATAGAATTAAGTGTTTTTAAGGAGATTATTTACAACTATAAAGCAGCTCTAGTATAGGATCTATTGGAATATAGTAAAGTTAACCCCCTTATATTATCCCCTTAGGTAATTAAGGTAGTTAATTATAGTATATAGTAAGCAAGGTCTATCCCTATACTACTAGGACTTTAAGGAAAGCTTATTAACTTACTAAAGAAGAAGCTAGAGTATAGGCACTTAGAAGAAAGTTACAGATTATATAAAAACCCCTACTTTCTAGTACTTAAGAAAGATAGAGGGATATAGCTTATCCTATTAGCTATAAAGTACAATAAGGTAATAGTATAGGACGCATACATCCCTTAGGGAGCGGAAGCCTTTAGTAAAGACTTTAGTATATATAAAATACTTAGCCTCTTAGACCTACTCTCTAGGTATAATTAAGTAGAACTTAACAAGAAAAGCTAAGACATAATAACAATTTCCACAGCTATTAGGCTTCTTTAACTCTACAGACTTCCCTAAGGGGCAACGAATTCTATAGCGTAATTTTGTAGAACTATAGCAAGGATCTTATTTAATTTAATATCTATAGTCTGCTCTCCCTTTCTTAATAATATTATAGTTAAAGGGCCTACTACTATATATAATAGGGAGGAGATTATGCCTAGAATACGCAGATATATTATAGAACATTTAATTAACATTAATAAAGTATTAGTTAATGTTAAGCTTGCTGAATGCTTAATATTAGCAATAAAATCAAAATTCTGCTAGGACTTAGTAGAAATTATTAGGTATATATATAGGACGAACAGCTAGGCACTAACTAAAGTAAAGATTGTAAAAATCCTAGACTAGAAGACCTACAAAGACTAAACAGAGATTAGATCATTCCTTAGGCTTACTAATTGTTATTGCCTTTAGATTAATAAATATACATAGATTGCAAAGCCTCTGGTTAACCTCCTATAAAAAGATATAGTGTAGAAATAGGGAGGTAATTAATAAAGGGTAATAGAGAACCTTAAAGCTCTAATAACTATAGCACTAGTGCTAATATTACTTAATCTAAAGCTAGGATATAGAGAGGTTATTCTAACTATTAATACTAGTAGTATTAGCTAAGGAGTAGTTTTATAGTAAGTTGTTAAGGGCAAGAGACATCTAGTTAGGTTTAAGAGCAGGACTTAGTAGGAATTAGAGCTTAAGTATAACGCTACTAAGCAGGAGTGCTGCGCTATTGTTTATACTTTTAGACAACTTTACATCCATTTATACAGGACTCCCTTTATGCTAAAGATGGATTTATAGGTTCTTATGCATTAGATTAATAGGGCAGTGAATAATGTATTAGGGGCTCTCATCACTAGGTAGATTAGTTATATTATGCTTTTTAACTTTATAGCTTATTATATTCTAGGGGAGAAAAACAGAGTAGCAGACGCCTTATTACATAAAGGGGCAGGAGAATTAAACGCTATAGATCAAATAATAGAAGGGGATATTAAAGACTTTATTAACCTCTAGCTAAACCTAATAACCTCCTTAGCTTTCCCTATAGAGAAATATAGTAATAGATAGTATATAATTATTGCCTTCTTACTTACCCTTAAGAGACTACTAGACCTATTAGCTAAATAATATAGGAACCTATAGCTTAAAGTAAAGAATTTCTTTATTAAAAAGGACCAGCTTTAGAGGAGACTGTAAGGGGATAGGAAAACACTAATATTAGTAATTAATACTAATAATGATAAGGCGTTAATTATAAAGGCTGCACACAAAGAGCTTAGTTATAAGGAATGTAATATAGTATATTATTTAATTAGGGACTAGTACTAGTAGGAAAATGCCTAGGAAGACGTTTATAAATTGCTTATAACCTATGAAATTTGCTAAAAATTCGCCCCTTAGAGAGTATAGGAAGCTTCCATCCCCTTAATGCCTAGCAACCCTATAAGTAAAATATATATTAATATATAGTATTTACTATCTAATTAGGGAAAGAAGTACCTATTAGAAGCTTATTGCAACTTTACTAGTTAGGTTAAAGCTAAAGCAGTTGTGTAGGCTAATGTAAAGACGGTCTAAAGGTTCCTTAAGAGGTTAATATGCTGGTTTAGTGTATTTAAATACGTTATTTTTAATAGTAAACTAGAGATGTAAGGGAACCTTAAGGACGCTCTAGCAGACATTAGCATTAAAGGAATTTAAACCTCTAGATACAACCTAAAGGTAAATGCTTGTGTTAAGGTAGGACATTAGTTGCTAGCCTTAGCTCTAGCAAAAATAGGAGGGTATAATAATAAGTAGCTATAATACCTAGACTAGGCCCTGCTAGCTAACTAAATAGTAATATAAGCCTTATACAGAAAATCAGCTTTCTACTTGCTCTATAGGTAGAACCTAATTCTGCCTCTTAAAGTAGAATTCCTAACTTAGAGATTAATTAACTAGAATAATATTGTTAACTTATAAGACCTCTTTAAAGCAAGGATTAGGGTGCTTTAACAATAAGACAATAATATATAGTATATCTAGGAAAGGGTATTTAACTTTTGCAAGCTATTAGCGCTTTATATAGATAGAAATTAAGCTAGTAGTTATTAGAAGAATACTTTACTACTAGGGGACCTTATCTTAGTATATAACATTTAGAGATTAATTAATATATTATCTAATTGGAAGCTAGCAATGTAGTAGAATAGGCTATTCTATATATATAGCTAGGCGCTGATTATAGGTATGTACTATTTATATACACTAAATAGAGTTATCTTTAATAAAATAATATCTAGGGATTATATTAAGAAGTTTAAGAAGGACGTAGAGGGATAGTAGATATTGTTAGCTAATCTATAGCTATACATACTGCCTTTAAATAGACTAAAAAGCATAATACATAAAGAAGACCTATAACACTTACATCTAATAAATTCTATTTACAAAATATTAGATCAAATAGTTAATAAGAATGTAGATATAATATATAGTAGAGAAGCTGTAGAAAAAGGAGTTAGGGAGGCGCTGATGCTAGTGTAATAATTCCTACTATACTTACTTAAAGTATAATTACCTAGGTTATTAGCAGAATACTAAAAAGAGTTTACAGTACTATATATCTTATTTAATCTCTAGTAGGCAGATTAAATAATAGAGTTGCTTTCTTCTTAAGACTACCCTTACATTTAGGTAATCTTAGTAGGGAGGAGATAAAGAAGTATAACTCCTCTTTACTATATATATTACTTTTTAACAAAGGCAATACTAAAAGATACATAAGGTTTTGCATTAGGAGTTATAATTAATTTTAAGAGATTAAATAGTTTATTCTACGTTTTTAGATTTATAGAAGATAAACTCTAATATCTAGGCACTAATACAATTTACTCGCCTAGATTTTTTGCATAATATATACATAGATTAGAAAACGTTCTTACGCTTAGCGTAGCTACTTAATTAACTTTAGTACCTATAAGACCCTAACAGCCCTTTTATAGCCTTATTCCTTAATTCTAAAAATAATAATAAGCAACTTCCCTCTAAAAAGAACCCTATAGCATCCTAGCCGCTACATAAAGCATAAGAAATCCCAACCACTATAATTAACTAGGAAAAAGGAGGTGGATTATTACAGAATAAACAAGGAGCATTGTTATTTAGCTCCCTATACTAGCTAGAGCTCTCTGTCTTAGGCGTCTATGCTTTACTATAGAAAGCTATAAATCCGGCTTAGGTCTTATTACTGCTCTTAAAATCCTAATATCCCTTAGTGTACTACTATTTACAACTTAAACTATAAGCTTAATAAATATAATTAGCATAAGCATTGCCCCCTATACTAAATAATAATACATAACTATAGAAAGGGAAGCATATATGTTCCTAGGCAGCTGTAACTATTATTATCTACTGCTAGGTATAATAGGAACAGAAGCTATTGTTCTTCTTGCTGAAAAACGCAATAATAAAAGCCTTACAATGCTTAGGATATGCCTCTAAAGCACTAATAAGCCAGCCTTAAGGGTAAGCCAGCTTAGTGGGAATAAATACATAGTTTTTTAGAGTAGACTAAGCCCTCTAAGTTATAAGCTATTAAATGGATTTTAGGCTCTTACTAAGGAAATTATAATAAACGTTATAGGTTTTTACATACTTAAGAAGCTCCTTACTAGCGCTATAAGGAGGGTTCTTCTAGATATCTTAAAACGCAATTTTAGTATATACTAGAAGACTATAACAGCCTATATTAATCCTACTATAAGCCTAGAAAACAAACATATAATAAAACTATAAAGCAAACTATAGTTAGTAAATAATTAGAAGGGCTTACTAAAAGAAGGGAATCTTACTATATTAGAATAATAGGACAAAGGGAAAAGGGTAGTATAGCCTACCTAAGAAGTTAAGACTATTATAGATAACAAAGTTATAGTTAGATTAGTTAAAGTAACCTTAAAGGTATCTAAGAGCTTATCCTAGGGCTTGCTAAGGGACATTACTATAATTAGAAGCTTTACAAAGGTATTAATAGATAAAGAGGTTAAGGAGAGAAGGAGAAAAGAGAAGAAGAAAGAGAAAAAGTGTAGAAGTGGGAGCCTAGCAGAAGAAAGCATTTATAAGCAGCCTATTAAGATAAGGTATAAGTTACTAAAGCTATAAAAAAGGGGGTGGGCCCTACTAAAAAGAAGACGTATAAATAATAGGAAGCCACGCAAAATTTATTATAAAAATAGTAGAATGCAATCGCAGAGCCTAACAAAGGGGTACATTATCTTAACCTTAGCAACCTAATTGCAAATCATAGTTAAGCGCGCTCTAATTCACAGTTTAATCACACAATTAACAATAGAGAAGCGAGACCCCCTCTATCCCTTAGCTTTTAAGATAATTAGAGCTTACAAATAGAATCTACAAGATATAACTAGCTCTTAGTGCTAAGTATAAGCAAGCTAGCTTCACATTTTTGCCTCCCTAAAGCTTTGCACTTTATTACACTAAACCTACCCCTCTTAACTTCCCCTTTCCTTACCCTTCCCTTCCTTTCTTTTCCTTCCCCCTTTTTTAATATATAGAGAGCTTTTAATTATAAGTAGTATAATAAGCCTACTAGAAAGGTAGAGCAAAGAAAAGGAAGTATTATACTTTAATGGGATTCCTTATACCTTAGAACACACAGCAAACCTCTTATACAACATCGCTAGGAGCTTCTTTTGCCCTTCTAAGGTTAAATAGGTTAATAGACTATTTAATCTTATTTATAATAGTTAGCCCCCTTTATTCTATAAACAGTATAACTAGCTAAACCTAGGCCTAAAGGTATATTAGAGTATTAAGACAATTAAAAGCTCCTACTTAGCCACCTAGTTCTGCATATAAATAATAGAATCACAATAGGTTAACCACTTAAATAACGTACACAGCTTTCTAATAACTTTAGGGCATATAAAGACTAAAGATAGAAAGCTAGATTAGTAGCAGCTAACCTTAATAGGCAAAATTATTGCCAGAGGTATTAAGAACGTTGTCTATATGTGCAACTATAAGTTCTTAATTTAAGCTGCTAAGATAAGCTAGCAAAGCCTTATAGATAAAGTAGGGAAGAAAGCTTTTTGTATTAGAGAGGAGGGCATTATTAACATTACCTACAGTATATAATATAACCCTTAAGACCTATATAACAAGATAGGAAAAAAGAGGCTGGTAGCTAGCTTTATTTACTTTTTAGATTACTAGGCTTTATTTATTTTTAATAGGGTAAGGGGGGTATTATACTACTTTAACTTATAGGCAGCCCTAAAGATAGATAGGTTCCTTACTATAGTTAGAGCTTAGGGACAGATCTAACAGCTCCTTAACTACCTATATAGATTTAAAGCAATCTATATGCCAACCTAACTATAAAAAGGAGGCTAGAAATATAGCTATGCTATAGCCTTATTCCTTCTCTAGACTCTACACTACTAGGTAGGGTATAGAGCAAAGGATATAAACAATATTTGCAAAGTAGGGCGAAAATAGGTTAAAATTTAGTATAGGTAGGTTAGGTTAGCTCTAAAAGACCTAACATTAAACAATTTTAAGCTATACCTTAAGGATTAGACTTTCTATAATAGGATCTGTATTAATAATAGTAGATTAAATAGAATAGCTATAGTCCTATATATCCTCTAAAACCTTATAGCAAACAAAGTTGTAGTTGGCCTAGCACTAGGCTCTAGAGGCATAAACTAATACTTCTAAGACGTTAGGCCTTCTATAGACGCTAAGAGATTAATAAGGATAATTGTAAAAAGGACTATATACACTAGTAGGGGGGGAATACTAAGTATAAAGAAGCTTAAGCACTAGAACAGCTACCTAATAAATAATTAGAGACTATTAAGGTACACATTCTCTAAGAGAGATAAGCTTATAGACCTATAGAAGATCCCAGCCGTTACAACCATAAGCTATAGGGTTAAGCCTAGGATCCTAAATAAAGAGCTATAAGAGTAGATTTAGAAGAATAAGGATTATTCTAGTTAGCGCTGTTCCTAAGCTCCTAAAGATTATAATAGTAAAGGGATCTCCTTTATAGATAAGGATAGTATAGCTCTACTAGCTAACAATACTATCCTAATAGTAGGATTAGTAGCTACTGCTATAAACCTACAATCTAAGCCTCCCTCTTGCCCTAGAAGCTAATTTACTATAGTAAATACTAGTAATTAGAAGGCCCCTAGGAAGCTAAGAACCCTATTGCCTATAGGGGCCCTAAAAATAGCAACTACGCTAATGCTGCCTATAAGCGCAAGTTAGGCCACTAGGAGAAGAGAACCACTAGCAACCCCTACAAGGATTATAAGGAGCATAACTAGAGAGGCCTCTATAGGATTAGATAATCTTCCCCTAGCTTATACGCTAAGGCTAAGAAGATAAGAAGCCCTAGTTATAGTAAAGACTAATCTTCCTTAGTTAGCAGCTACTACCCTTATAGATTTAAATATACTACTACTACTACCCTTACTGCCTATAGAACTTAAGGCCTTAAATAAAATAGTTATAGAAGGTAGCAATCTAAAAAGGGACCTGTCTAATATATTATTAGTCTCTTTAGCACTAGACAGCCCTATAATGCCCCCTATAATTACTAGTTTAATAGAAAAGCTATATATTAACTAAGAGGCTAATATTATAAAAAGCTATCTTAAATTTAAGGATAGGGTAGACTAGCTAAAGGCCTTATAAATTAATAGAGAGTTAGCTAGGCATTAGAACAATAACTATAGGGAGCTAAAGGTAAATAGATTAGATATAGCATAAAGTAGATGACTTAGGCCGGCTAGAATAGTAATAACTATTAAGCTACTCCCTTGCTTCTAAGAACTTAATATTCTACAATACTCTTAGCTAGTGTATAACCCTATTTTAAAGACTTATATATCTATTATACCACTATCTATTATAAGCCTAGACTTATAGCAATAAATTAAGGAAGAATATATAAAGAGAGAGCTGCAGCTACTCTTATAGGCTAAGTAGAGCTCTAATTATGTAGTAAGGGCAGAAAGGAGGAGTATAAAAGCAGTGCTAGGGGCGTTTCCTAAGGACTTAGAGTTAGAAGTCCTAAAGACTCCTAAGACTCCTAGAGTCTTATGTAAATTAAAGAACTTAGGACTTTAAAGGGGGCCTTATAATTAAATAGTTTCTTTCCTTTATTTTACTTTGCTAGCTATATTATAAGGTTAATATATATAAAATTTTTTTTCCCTACGCCTAGAGAGGGTTGTGTAAGTAGTAACACAACCTATAAGGTTAGGCGCAGAAGGGCTAGGACTAGCGTAGATAGGCATAGAAGCGTAAGATTAGATAGGTATAAATAAGGGCATTTAGGCCTAGGTAGCTTAGAACACACATACATTGCATCATTAATGAATTGAGAATGAGAATTCAGACCAGAATTGCAGTGATTATTATGCGGAATTAAGAGGAACTTATACATAGAGAAGCTGTGTATACGTTCCTAGTGACCGCAACCACAATATAAGAATCTAAGCAATACAAGGCGTAATAACTAGGATTGGGTAATATATACTATTTGATTATAAGAGACTTAGAATAACTATAGGGAACTTATTACCCTAGCATCCAAGACTATAATATAAGAAAAACCACTGGCTGCATCGGAAGCTATTCACAAGGGACAACCTCTTATTAATATCCTAATATCTTTAACCAATAACGAGGTTCTGGTTAAAGATACTATTTAATTATCAACGCAAAGCATTGGACACACAACCCTTATTGCCCCAGCATCTCGATTTGCAAACATCAGAAGATCGTTGCATCTATAATACCTAAAAGGGAACGACACCGGTTAGGATTGCAATATTACGATATCTTTGACTGATAATGAGGTTCCGGTTAAAGATACTATTTAATTATACGAATTAGGACTAAGGACCAAAGAGACTTTCCCTTTTGGAGCCCTTCTTTTGCGGTCTAGGTTTTCCTATGCGGATGGGGGCTTCGTCGAACATCTATGAAGCTATTCCGTACTAAGGACCTCTCAACACACTGCCCTTATAGATTTAAATATACCACTGCTGCTACCTTTACTGCCTATAGAACTTAAGGCCTTAAATAAAATAGTTATAGAAGGTAGTAATCTAAAAAGGGACCTATCTAATATATTATTAGTCTCTTTAGCACTAGACAGCCCTATAATGCCCCCTATAATTACTAGTTTAATAGAAGAGCTATATATTAACTAAGAGGCTAATATTATAAAAAGCTATCTTAAATTTAAGGATAGGGTAGACTAGCTAAGGGCCTTATAAATTAATAGAGAGTTAGCTAGGTATTAGAACAATAACTATAGGAAGCTAAAGGTAAATGGATTAGGTATAGTATAAAGTAGATAACTTAGGCTAGCTAGAATAATAATAACTATTAGGCTGCTCTCTTACTTCTAAGAACTTAACGTTCTATAATGCTCTTAGCTAGTGTATAACCCTATTTTAAAGACTTATATATCTATTATACTACTATCTATTATAAGCCTAGACTTATAGTAATAAATTAAGGAAGAATATATAAAGAGAGAGCTATAGCTACTCTTATAGGCTAAGTAGAGCTCTAATTATATAGTAAGGGTAGAAAGAAGGAGTATAAGAGTAGTGCTAGGGGCATTTCCTAAGGACTTAGAGTTAGAAGTCCTAAGGACTCCTAAAACTCCTAGAGTCTTATATAAATTAAAGAACTTAAGACTTTAAAGGGGGCCTTATAATTAAATAGTTTCTTTCCTTTATTTTACTTTACTAGCTATATTATAAGGTTAATGTATGCAAAATTTTTTCCCTACGCCTAGGGAGGGTTGTGTAAGTAGTAACGCAACCTATAAGGTTAGGCGTGGAAGGGCTAGGACTAGTGCAGATAGGCGTAGGAGTGTAAGATTAGATAGATATAAATAAGGGCATTTAGGCCTAGGTAGCTTAGAACATGCATGTATTGCATTATTAATGAATTAAGAATGAGAATTTGGACTAGAATTGTAGTGATTGTTATGCAGAATTAAGAGGAACTTATATATAGAGAAGCTGTATACGCGTTCCTAGTAACCATAACTATAATATAAGAATCTAAGAAATATAAGGCGTAATAACTAGGATTAGGTAATATATACTATTTAATTATAAGAGACTTAGAATAACTATAGGAAACTTATTATCCTAGCATCTAAGACTATAATATAAGAACACTACTGCATTAGAAGCTATTTATAAGAGACAACCTCTTATTAATATTCTAATATCTTTAACTAATAATAAGGTTCTGGTTAAAGATACTATTTAATTATTAATATAAAGCATTAGACACACAACTCTTATTGCCCTAGCATCCCGATTTACAAATATAGGAAGATTGTTGCAGCTGTAATACCTAAAAGGGAACAACACCGGTTGGGATTGCAATATTACAATACCTTTAACCAATAATAAGGTTCCAATCAAGGATACCATTTAATTATACAAATAAGGTCTAAGGACCGAAGAGACTTTCCCTTTTGGAGCCCTTCTTTTGCGGTCTGGGTTTTCCTATGCAGATGGGGGCTTCGTCGAACACCTATGAAGCTATTCCGTACTAAGGACCTCTCAACACACTAATACAGAATTAAGTGTTTTTAAGGAGATTATTTGTAACTATAAAGCGGCTTTAGCGTAGGATCTATTAGAATATAGTAAAGTTAACCCCCTTATGTTACCCCCTTAGGTGATTAAGGTAGTTAACTATAGTATATAGTAAGTAAGGTCTATCCCTATACTACTAAGACTTTAGGGAAAGCTTATTAACTTACTAAAGAAGAAGCTAGAATATAGGCACTTAGAAGAGAGTTATAGATTGTATAGAAACCCCTACTTTCTAGTACTTAAGAAAGATAAAGGGATATAGCTTATTCTATTAGCTATAAAGTATAATAAGGTAATAGTATAGGATATATATATCCCTTAGGGAGCAGAAGCCTTTAGCAAAGACTTTAGTATATGTAAAATGCTTAGCCTCTTAGACCTACTCTCTAGGTATAATTAAGTAGAACTTAATAAGAAAAGCTAAGATATAATAATAATTTCTATAGCTATTAGGCTTCTTTAACTCTATAGACTTCCCTAAGGGGCAATAAATTCTATAGTGTAATTTTATAGAACTATAGTAAGGATCTTATTTAATTTAATACCTATAGTCTGCTTACCCTTTCTTAATAATATTATAGTTAAAGGGCCTATAACTATATATAATAGAGAGGAGATTATATCTAGAATACACAGATATATTATAGAATATTTAATTAACATTAATAAAGTGTTAGTTAATATTAAGCTTACTAGATGCTTAATATTAGTAATAAAATTAAAGTTCTGCTAGGACTTAGTAGAAATCGTTAGGTATATGTATAGGATAAACAGCTAGGCGCTAACTAAAGCAAAGATTATAAAAATCCTAGACTAGAAGACCTATAAAGACTAAACAGAGATTAGATTGTTCCTTAGGCTTACTAGTTGTTATTACCTTTAGATTAATAAGTATATATAGATTACAAAGCCTTTAGTTAACCTTCTATAAAAAGATATAGTATAGAAATAGAGAGGTAATTAATAAAGAGTAATAAAGAACCTTAAAGCTTTAATAATTATAGCACTAGTGCTAATATTACTTAATCTAAAGCTAGGATATAGAGAGATTATCCTAATTATTAATACTAGTAGTATTAGCTAGGGAATAGTTTTATAGTAAGTTGTTAAAGGCAAGAGATATCTAGTTAGGTTTAAGAGTAGGACTTAGTAGGAATTAGAGCTTAAGTATAACACTACTAAGTAGGAGTGCTACGCTATTATATATTGTGTTGAGAGGTCCTTAGTACGGAATAGCTTCATAGGTGTTCGACGAAGCCCCTATCCGCATAGGAAAACCCAGACTACAAAAGAAGGGCTCCAAAAGGGAAAGTCTCTTTGGTCCTTAGTCCTGATTTGTGTAATCAAATGGTATCTTTGACCGGAACCTCATTATTAGTTAAAGATATCGTAATATTGCAATCCTAACCAGTGTTGTTCCCTTTTGGGTATCATAGATGCGTCGATCTTCTAATGTTTGCAAATTGGGATGCTAGGGCAATAAAAGTTGTGTATCTAATGCTTTGTGCTAATAATTAAATAGTATCTTTAACCAGAACCTTATTATTGGTTAAAGATATCGGGATATTAATGTAAGGTCGTCCCTTATGAATAGCTTTAGATACAGTGGTTTTCTTATATCGCAGTCTTAGATGCTAGGGCAATAAGTTCCCTATAGTTATTCTAAGTCTCTTATAATCAAATAGTATACATTACCCAATCCTAGTTATCACGCCCTTGTATCGCTTAGAATCTCATATTGTGGTTATAGTCACTAGGAACGCATACACAGCTTCTCTATGTATAAGTTCCTCTTAATTCTGCATAACGATTACTACAATTCTAGTCTAAATTCTTATTCTCAATTTAATAATGATATAATGTATGTATATTCTAAGCTACCTAGGCCTAAATGCCCTTATTTATACCTATCTAATCTTACGCTCCTACGCCTATCTACGCTAGTCCCAGCCCTTCTACGCCTAACCTTGTAGGTTGTGTTACTACTTATACAACCCTCTCTAGGCATAGGGAAAAAAAATTTTATATACATTAACCTTATAATGCAGCTAGCAAAGCAAAATAAAGGAAAGAAACTATTTAATTATAAGGCCTTCTTTAAAGTCCTAAGTTCTTTAATTTACATAAGACTCTAGGAGTCTTAGGAGTCTTTAGGACTTCTAACTCTAAGTCCTTAGGAAACGCCCCTAGCACTGCTCTTACGCTTCTTCTTTCTGCCCTTACTATACAATTAGAGCTCTGCTTAGCCTATAAGAGTAGCTGTAGCTCTCTCTTTACGTATTCTTAGGGTTAGGGTTAGGGTTAGGGTTAGGGTTAGGGTTAGGGTTAGGGTTAGGGTTAGGGTTAGGGTTAGGGTTAGGGTTAGGGTTAGGGTTAGGGTTAGGGTTAGGGTTAGGGTTAGGGTTAGGG
>JABAEC010000196.1:0-29255 GCA_013435705.1 Claviceps paspali | reverse complement strand
TCGGTGTGTTCCGTCATGGATAAAAAACTGCCCCCCCCCCCCCAAAAAAAAAAAAAAAACAAAAAAAAAACCCTCTCTCCCTAACCAACCCCCCCCCCCCCCCTCCCAAATCCTCACCAATGGAGAAAAGACATATTACCATGGCGAGCCAAGAATGGTGGGATGTTCGTCAGTCATACCACTGCACGTTCCACATTGACATATAAACCCATAGAGATGGTACAAGTCACCAGGTGTTCGATCGATCCCGTACGATATCTTGAGTTCTTCGCCCGCTGCGATGTGTTCCGCTCGGACAGATAATAACAAGAGCCCCTTTTGTTGATCAAATGAGAAATCAACATTCTGGGACGGGTGACAGGCGTGATTGAACCGGGAGGCCACTGGAAACAACCCGGCAACTGTATCGGTGATGGCGAAGCTGACGAGGTGTAAGAATTTCGAAAGCTAGCAGTTTTGTTGGGTGGAAGCGTAGAATTGCAGAGTGGGAATGGCACTGGAGGGCCTCGCGCAATGTCGAGCGGAAACTTGCCCAAGCTCACTAACCAATTTGTTTGCCACACCGCTTGCAACCTTGGCGTACCATCCTTCAGCAGTGGGTTCGCATGAAGGCTCATGACAACATCCTTGTTTTCGCCTGTCAGCTTTTCGTAAGCTTGGAAGACGCTACTGGCGTTCGCGATAAACAGGGGCCTTTCATGGAGAATAACCTCCCCTTCCTTGAGAGTTTTGGTTGCTATTGCCCCTAGTCCAGCTGTTTCAGACTTGGCTATTTTGAAGTATTCGTTTTTAAAGAGTTGGGTCGAAGCTTGTTCCTCCGATGGTTGATAATCGGCTCCTGTGGCCAGTTCAAATATTGGACTATATTCCAGTGCACCCGGTGAGTCGAAAATGCTGTTCGTCTCAGAAGAAACCCCAGGTTCTGCCGACTCGAAAGAGTTCTCGACAATGCAACCGTCTTTTGGGATGGCGCTGTGACGCGCCGTGCGGTCTTCTGTGACAACGACTGGAGGTTTGTTGAATGCTGGGCCGATCCCATCATGGGCTTTGCAGCGGACTGTCCCTTCATCCTGTAATGTATCGAGGCTTTCTATTGGCACTGTTGTGCCCGATCCGACCGAGACGCTCCCAGACTCGGGGCATCCCCCCAAGGTTGAATGAGTTGTTGCCGCAGAGATCTCGGACTGCATACTCCCAGGGTTTAAAAATAAGTGAGCTTTCCCCAACAAAACAGTAGAAAACAAGGCGAACCAGACTTCGAACCTAGCACGATTGATGAAAGAAAAAAAAAAAAATTGTAAAAGTAGTCTGCGTGTGAGATGTGGGATGCGTGATGAAGACAGGTCGAAGCGAACTGAAGTTGTGAGTGAGGCTGTCTGCAAACCTCACGTCAGAAAGAGAAGAAGTCCTCTTGATCGAACAGTCCTCGATCGTCAGAGAAAACAGGTCGATTAAGTCTCGACATAGGCAAGAGAATGGATTGCTTGTTAGCATTGTACTGACCTCTCTGATAAAGGCAGAAGGTGCAAGGCCGCGTCTGTTTTGCAATTGTGGTGTTAAAGACGGTTGTGTGGGCATTCGTTATCAACCAAATCATCCTCGGCGCAAGAAAAACACGTTTGCGTTACCGATTTCGGTTTGTTTCAGCTTTCAGTATCCAAGTAGCTGTCAGTTCACTTGTCGCACTTTCTATTCTACTTGACAATTGTCTTCAATAATGCTTCTTTATAGTTTTCACCTCTCGCGGAAACTCTACTGTACGGGCTGGCTTCGTTTGCTAGATGTCGTAACTACTGCCACGAGGTAGAGGTGCTCGCCCAACTCTCCGAGGTTGGATGAGCAGTAACTGCACTCTTTTACTGCAGCTTCTAGGCAAGTGATTTTCAACGCTTACTTTCCAGGGATGTAGTAACCTCGGGAAGACAGGTGAAACAAGAACAATAGTAGTTTGAATCAACACGGACACTCCTTTTCGCCCCAAACCATATCGTCATGTACATAGCATATGCCACTATGTACCTGCGTAGCTCCCAATCTTATTAGTCCCAGTATCGGATCTCTCCGTCCAAGCCTGCGCAAGCCAGTTTGCTTGTCTCTTGAGGGTGCCACTTCACGCATGTAATAGCTTGCGTGCCTGCCTTTAGCTTGTGGTACATCTTACAAGTTTTCCAATCCCAGAAACAGACAAATCCACCCGAGTCGCCTGAAGCCAGGAATTGGCCATCAGGACTGCAGTCCAGGCCGACGGCCAAACCCGCGTTATTGTGCCCGCGATAACTCTTCTTCCTATTCTGACGAAACTTGTCATTTGCGCCATATACCAGGATCTGATTGTCAGAACTCTGGAATGCAACATATTTCCCAGATGGATGTGAAGCTGCGTTCGTCATGGGATACATGTCGGGTTCTGCAATATACTTGATAGGAACTGGTATATTATAGTCCCAGGCGCGAAGAGACTTGTCGTCTGAAGTAGTTATGAACCGACGATTGCGGTCTACAAAAGTGATGGTATTGATGGCGGCAAGATGATGGTCATATTCTTGAACGATTTCGTTTGGTGTTCGGGTGTCAAACTGGACAATTTTCTTGTCTGACATGCCCGCCAAGAACTCCGTCTTATGTTCGGGATCTGGATTAAACCGAATGACATGCGGAGTCTTGCCAGTGGTAAATTTACTGATGCACGTCCCCGTTTCGGTGTCCCATAGTTTCATCATGCGGTCGTATGAAGCAGACAGGAATTGTGTACCGGATGCATTGAAACATATATCCGAAACGGCCTTCGAGTGGCCTGAGTAGGAACGCAGAAGTTCTTTGTCGTGGTAAACATCGCGTATTCTGACTGTGGTATCGGCGCTTCCAGATAACAACAAATGGCCAGATGCAGGGAAGAATTCGAGCGCAGTGACGGCCATTGAGTGATCTTTCCAGGAGTGAATCTGTTTTTTCGGGATATAATTGGTCGTGCTACCGGCTGGTTTGCGAAGATCGATATCCAAGTCTTGTGGTACATGCATGAATGTTCGGCCTTGATAATCGTGCTCTTGCGATCCATGGAACGTAGTCGTCTCATCTCCGAGCATTTCCACTTGTCTCCGTCTAGTAAGCGCAACCTCAGGTGGTTGAAGTATTGTTCCGCTTTCGATTACATCCTCCTCTGTCTCTTCTTCCACTATCTCGTATTCTTCATCACTGGCTAGCGAATCGTCCTCGTTGACAGTGGCATATTCCGACCGTTTGTACCTTGCCCAAGGGCCAATGTAAGAGCCGGATCCTTCAGCGAGAGCAGAATCGCCCTTTGCTTCTCGAGTAGCCTTTAGCTTTGCTGACTCGTCTTTGAGTGTATCTGCCTTTTGATGTTCCCGTTCTGGCCCCCATCGTCTCTCCACAGCCCTAAATTTGTTTCTAAAAGTATGCTCGCTCAAAAACGTCTCTTCTGCGAAGCCGGTGAGTATATTTTTGCGTTTTGTTGAGGTCGGATCGTTTTGGAACGGAGTCAGTGGCCCTGGTTGAAGTCTCGATATGTCGTCGGCAGAATATGAAACCAGAGAATGACCTTGATTTGTTCGAACCTCCTCGGGTGCCATATCTGGCGGATACTCTCCAAAGTCTTCCATCCCCAGATACTCGGATTGCTTGGCGGAACGATCGACTTCGGGTTTGAAGTATGATGCAAGTGTACCCGATGGTGAAAATAGGACTGACCACAGATCTGACGGAGATGTCGCGACGTTGATCGTGAAATTACCAGGTTTTCCGCACCTACTACGTAGTCCACAGTGGCTGCAATGAAAGGGTGTGTTGAAACTGTACCCATTTTTCTGATATTTCGCACCAAGCTTAAGTTTCGAGTAGGATGACTAAGGTAGTGGATGATGTTTAAAGAAGCTTACTATTGGATTCTTTTAACATACTATTGCTGCTAGTAAATATTATTATATTTGAATAGAAAAATAAAAGAATATATATAAGTATATAAGTATATAAAATCGCCTTATAAGCATAGTATGTAAGATGTTAATTGTCATGGTCTAGCCCGATTGGGCTATCGCGGATGTCAGCGCAGATTAGCTGGTCGCCCGGACTCCTTACCAGCTGCGCCAGCTGGTGGCGGCTGATGGCTAGGTAAAAGAGTACGTGCGCATTGATCAGAGTTGCAGGACTCTGATCAATTGACACCTATATTGGCCGGTCCGCTCGCCAAGGTGGGCAGCTGCTGCACGCCGTTGCTCGTTGTTGCGCCAGCTGCAAGGTCTGGTCAAAGACCAGACCATCACACCGAGTTGTGACTAACCGAAATGTAATGCGATAACCTCATCAATATGTTAAAGAACCTTTGGTTAGTGATTTTAACCTTAGGGCAAGGTGTGACTGCTGCGCCGATGGATAGGTAGTAGGTAGTCTATTATGTAAGGACTAAAGCTTGCCATCGCATGACCATACGCAGAGTGGCTCATGTCGCACTGTGGCTTAGGGCGTGAGAACCCGATGTCCCCTCAGGGATTGTCTTGGACCAAAGGTCTTCAAAACACACATACAACCACCTTACTTCAATACATTTCGCGACTGAATCAGGCATTCACTGGGCCCATACAGTCTTACCAAATGAATTCAGGGGTTTTCGATACTGACATGTTTTCCTTCAATTTATGATTTATCGGAAACCAGGAACCAATCTTCATTTGCTGGCGCAATCAATCAATCAAATTTATTTATTATACACCTTATCTATCCTGCCCTAAGAACCCTATATATAAAAAACCAGAAAGTCTGGTGAGTCTAAATGAAAGAAGTTGTGCATCAGAGCATATTAAGCCAAAGGATTGAAGTCGAATCGAATCGAATCCCTTGATTCCATGTCCAATTCAAGGCCCTCGTCGCATTGACTCAGCGCGTGAATACTCCATTTTTCTTCGTTTCGTGAGCACGAGGTGAAAATTAACAAAGATTTGAAGTCCTTCCGAGCTCTTCAATGCTATACAAGCCAAGAAAAAAAGGATCTAGAATAGCGCGGCAATGGCAGCGCCCATGGCACCGACAAGGGCCAGCACACCGGCACTGCTCAGCGAGGCAGCACCAGAAGTACCAGACGGCCCTTGAGTTCCGTTCGTGCTGACGACAGGCTTGCCGTCGGCGTCGACCAAAAAGTAGCAGCCATCGATAGCAGAACAGTTCTGTCCGTTGGGATACTGATGCGCCGGGTTGCATGAGTAGCGGCCCTGACTGTCCGATGAACCAGGCGCAGGGCAGGCAGCCGTCCCTGTGGCATCTGGGGCGCCGATTGTGGTTGTTTGATCGGATCCAGAGCTGGGGGTGGGCGTGGGGTTGGAATCAGAGCTGGCAGACGTGCCGGTGACAGGCTTGCCGTCGGCGCCGGTCAGGATGTGGCAGCCATCAACAGTAGAGCACTTCTGGCCGTTGGGATATGAATGAGAAGGGTTGCATCCAAAGCGGCCCTGGCTGTCAGCTGCGTCGAGACCCGGACAGGAAGAACCAGAAGCAACGCTGGCAGCTGCCTTAGGGGAGGAATCAGAGCTGGTAGACGTGCCGGTGACAGGCTTGCCGTCGGCGCCGGTCAGGATGTGGCAGCCATCAACAGTAGAGCACTTCTGGCCGTTGGGATATGAATGAGAAGGGTTGCATCCGAAGCGACCCTGGCTGTCAGCTGCGTCGAGACCCGGACAGGAAGAACCAGAAGCAACGCTGGCCATCTCAGCGGCGGGAGCAGAGCTGGCAGAGGTGCCGGTGACAGGCTTGCCGTCGGCGCCGGTGAGGATGTGGCAGCCATCAACAGTAGAGCACTTCTGGCCATTGGGATATGAATGAGAAGGGTTGCATCCGAAGCGACCCTGGCTGTCAGCTGCGTCGACATCCGGACAGGTAGGCTTGGTTGAAGGGCTGCTTGACTTGGCGTTGGTCAGAACGTAGCAGCCATCAATGGAAGAGCACGTTTGGCCATTGGGGTATGAATGAGAAGGGTTGCATCCGAAGCGACCCTGGCTGTCAACTGCGTTGATATCCGGACAGTTCGACTTGGTTGAAGAGCTGCTTGACTTGGCGTTGGTCAGAAGGTAGCAGCCATCAATGGAAGAGCACGTTTGGCCGTCGGTAGGCTGATGCGCCGGGTTGCATGCGTAGCGGCCCTGACTGTCCGGCGTGCCAGGGGCCGGACAGTCGGCGGCAGAGACAACACCAACACCGGCGACGCTGGTGAGAAAGAGAGACAGCTTCATCTTGCCTATGTGCTGGGAAAGGGACACAGGATGTTTGAAAGGAGCGGTGCCGTCTTGGCGTGTGAAGAGAGCGACAAGGTGCTAAGAAGGAGAGAAAATGAGGGAGAAGTGTTAACCGATGAGGTGAGAAACTGATTACAACTCCTTTCCATGTGTTGTCTTCTTGCCTTTATATATACATCTTCATACCCAGCCAACCTGGTTGAATAATGATTGGAACCCCCTCCCCACATGATCATTTCTGCCGCATGATACACTAGGACAGTAGCTTCGTTTTTGAAGGGGGGGGGGGGGGGATGGATATCTTGAGTTTTTTTTTTTTTTTTCTTTGAAGTCTCTGCGTCGCCAGCATCGGGGCCTGCTTGGACTCAAAGTCGACTCGTAATTGTGCCGGGACAATTTGAGGACCCCACTTTGGAAATGACGGGCATTATGTCTTTCGACAGTTGTGATTAGCCTAAACGTCTCTCTCCTCGGGAGATGGGGGAGGCCTCTCCTCTCTTTTTTTTCCTTGTGAAGGAATAAAACCTATTTGCTGGGACTGAGACCTCCTGTATATCGTCACTCCTCACCATCTCGCTTCTCATGTGCAGCTCTTTGTTCCGGCGACCACGCTAGAAGTCTAAGTTTGAATTGTAAATTTCTTTTACTCTGCGGACTTCTCCAAGTCTTCTTGGGCCGCTCCTCACCTCATCACACAGAAGCTGGTCAAGTGAGTCGTAGCAAAGACTTCAATTGTGGTCGTGAAAAGAAACGGAAGAATGCTCTGGGCTTGATGAGTTCGGGAGGCCTCTTGATCCCTCCGATATGAGGCGAGCTAATGTGGAAGTGTGGATTCTCTTACCTCCACATGCTTGTCACCTTCTCTTGTCTTTGCTTTGCGGTTGAAACCAATATTGCCTTATGCCTCTTTTACCAAGTCTTCAATGCCCAAATCACTCCTTCGGCCTGTTGTTGACCCACATTGTTAGTTCCAGAGCTAGAGTGCTGAAGGGTATCCATTTGATTCTGAAAAATCTTCAGACGAACAAATAAGCTGAAGTCCTTGACATCTGGTCGTATTTGCAGGACCGCATGTAGACGAGTCCTTGATGAGCCGCATTGCAATTTTTGCGGCACGCATTGATCGATACTTCAATTTGCATTGACTCGGCAAGGGCCGTTTATGACACACTGTAATTTTTCCGCGTTCGATGGGGTAAGCTAAGTGCAAATAATACGCTCTAGCGATTTCGGTTCGACAAGTAATTATTGTAGCAAAGATAATGTTATCAGGTTGTTAATTCTACAATCTTCCTTTGGATGTCCGCGGGTAGCGACCTACTACTACTAATAACAGCGTGGCGCTCCCAAGGCAAACGCAACAGCACTATTAACTACGTCTAGGCTACTTATGTTACGGTAAATAACAGCGCAATGCTTATACCATTGCGTTAAAAGGTGTGAGGAGTAGGGAACTGGGCGGAGTTAATACAGTGGGGGCCTAGAAGTTCGTTAACGCGTCGCGTGCACGCTTACTTTTGCATTATAACAATAAATACATTAATAATTTTAATCTATTATAACTTTCCACTACAATGCCTAATAATTATACCTTTAGCACTAAAATATTAGTAAATTATTAAGAATATTATAAGTTTTTCTCTATATAGAGATTTATAATAATTATAGAGATATTATTAGGCAAAAGCTTCTATAGTATTATAGCTATCTTTAATATATTATTTTATATAGTATGAATAGTATAGGAAGGACTTGGATTTCTTCTGCACCGCGGCAGCGACGCAGAATCAACCTTGAAACACTTAAAAACCATTATAAAAGAATTGCTATATCTATTTATCCTATCCTTTAATAGTATATTAAAGCTAGAGTATAGATATAGTAGGTATAGGGATTTGTTACGTGCTGAAGCCGCCGTATTATCGGCTCCAGTCGACACGTAACTTAGGGGTATCCACGCGTGCGTTAAGATACGTTATAAAAAGGTAGAAGTCTGTAGAACCTATTAAGACTTTATTATAAAAAGGTAGAAGTCTATAAAACCTGTTAAGACTTTATTATAAAGGAAGGGGAATATACTAATATATAATTATAAAGTAGTTAAGTATATAAGTAAAGTAATAAGTAATAAGTAAGATAGTTAATTATTATTCTTCTCCTTCTATAAGTTAGGGAAACCTTCTTTTATAGAGATATCCTCTACTAAATATAAAGAGCCTTTCTAAGATAGAGGTTTCTAATTAAAACTATAATAAGTCCCCCTTTTATAGAAGAAGATGACTTATTCTAAGCTAAAATATAAGAAAAAGAAATCTATAGTAATTATTCCTACTAAGTATTCTAATCTCTACTAAGTGTTACAGTCCCAACCGGGAACCTCCATCTTAGGGAGGCCCCCCACATCCAGTGGGGGACATCCCTATAAAAGGGGGTTTCCCCAACTCGTAGGAGGAGAATAACTTAATCATACATATCACTTTACCTTACTCTTACACTTAACTGCCTATATAATTGTACACTAGTGTATTCCTCTTCTCTTATAATAAAGTCTTAATAGATTCTATAGACTTCCACCTTTATAACAAAGTCTTAATAGGTTCTGCAGACTTCTACCTTTTATAACATATCTTAATGCACACACAGATACCCCCTAAGTTATGTATTAACTAGAGCTAATAATATAGCGGCTTTTGTAAGGTGCACGCATGGGATGCGTGCAACCTTACATAAGCGCTGGGTGTGTGCACAGAGGGCACACAACCTTATATAAGACCTATACTTACTATACTATAGTAGGACTAATATATCTATAGTAGTTAGCTACCCTCTTACTTATAAGATGCTAAGGGTATATACTCTAGATACTATACTCTATAAAAAGGGCTATATTTAGTATAGTCTTTAGAAGAAGTAAGCTTTAGTTTCTTAATATACTCTATATCTAACTATTAACTCTATTTAGTTCTATACTTCTTATAATTCTAAAGCTTCTTTTAAACCCTTTAGATTTAATATATTAGCTAAAAGAATTTAATTTACTACTACTATTTAAATAATTCTATCTTTTAATAATAGCTACTTAAAAGTAATTCTAATCTTTTAATTAAGAGATCTAAACTAAAGAGTAAATATAGAAGAGATATAAAAATAACTTAAGATATTTTAGAGATACTAATATATAAAGGATAAACTAACTAAAATAATAGAGAAGCTAAGATAATTTACTAATTCTATAGAACTAAATTACTACCCTTAGGAAATAATATAAAATAAATCTATAGAAAAGCTAAAAAAACTACTTAATATAGAGAACTCTAATATATTCTATTAAAATATTCTATACCTTTAGTAACTAACTAATCCCTTTACTTATCTAATATAGCTTAGTAATCTTAAGTATATCTTTTTAGAAGAACTATATAAATTCTAAAAGAATAGAAGAAAGATTCTCTATACCTTATAGAAACTATTTAAAGAATAGTTTTAATTATTAGTTTATAAATCTATCTAATAAAATAAAATACTTTAGATTAAGCTAGGAAAGGCCTAATAATTAGATAACTAAGACTCTAATAATTTTAATACTTATCTTAAGGAAATTAAATTATTCCTCTCTAAAAAGCCTAAGACTATATAAGCTAGCTAATGTTTTATAGGGCTTCTACCTACTCTATAGTTCTTTATAAGATACTAAAGTAGTATCTATAATATAACTAAAGTAAAAGTAGTTTACTTTACCTAAAGATAATAGAAGTTTATAATATTATATTATAAATAAAAGCTTAGTAAATAACCTCTAAAATAATAATATAAGGTACTATAGTAGGGTAATTATAGGATAGTATTCTAAACCTTAGCTAAAAGGGATACTATAGGCCTAGCTATATTACTAAATAATAAAGGTATACCTAAGAAGATTATCTACTATAACTATAATAAGGAAGGCTATATAGTAATAAACTACTTATAGCTAAAATAATTAGAAAAAGACTAATAGTAGTAGTAAGTAGCTATATAGCTACTAAACCTATATATATACCTATAGGTATATATTTTAGTATACTAATTATAATTATAATTAAGGGGTAAAATACTATTAAACCCTTTATAGATCTAAATAGCTGCTTAGAGATAGATATTATAAGTATAATATTTATAAGATAATATAGCCTCTATAGAATTATAATACTAATACTAATCTTATAAATAATAAAGAGCTTTATTATTCTATAGTAAGGGGTATACTAAATTTATATAATACTATATAACTCCTAGGGATAAAGTAGAATTCTTATTTTTCTAAGGATTATTATAGATAGGAATCTAAATATATAGAGAAGCTCTCTACTAATTAGTATATATATACTAGCTATCTACTATATATATCTTTCTTTATAGAATTAAAGGTAGTAGTTTAAGGTAGAATAAAAGAATATTATCTATCTTCTATTCTAGTAGTTCTAGAAAAAGATATATAATAAGGTAATAGTATTTACTATAGAATATATCTTTAGAGATAGATTTATTCTACTAAATAATAATAAGATAGCTAAAGAAGAGGTAAATATAAACTAAATCCTAGATACATTTTAGAAATATTAGGATATTTTATTAGTAGATAAAATAGGAATATTACTATAATAGAAGGAGATAAATTATATAATTAACCTATAACTAAATATAAGCCCTTTATATAGCCTAATTTATCTACTATTCTAATTAGAACTTAAAGAACTCTATAAATATCTAGAAGATAACTTATAAAAAGAATATATCTAGTATTTAAAGAGCTTTACTAAGGTATTTATTTTATTTATCTCTAAAAAGAATAGCTCTCTATAACTATATATAGACTACTATAGTATTAATAAGATTATACTAAAGAATTACTATATACTACCTCTTATTTTAGAACTTCTTAACTAATACTAAGGTATAAAGTTCTTCTTTAAAATTAATATTAAGAATATATACTATTATATATAAATTAAAGAAGGGGATAAATAGAAGACTATATTTTATATAAGATATAGTTACTTTAAGTACCTTATAATACTATTTAGGCTTATTAATATACTAGTAATATTCTAGAATTATATTTATTAGGTGCTTAGAGGGCTTATTAATATAATCTATATAGTATATCTAAATAATATACTTATCTTTTTACTAGATTATATACTATATATAGAATATATTAAATAGGTTCTAGAGAGAATAAGAAAGGTAAAGCTATATACTAAACCCTTTAAGTATGCCTTTTACTAAGATTTAATAGAATTCCTAGGGTTTATACTCTTTATATAGGGTATTATAATAAACCTAAAAAGAGTAGCTATAATCTAGAAATAGATATATCTAAGAAACCTATAGAATATATAGGTTTTCCTTAGTTTCTATAACTTTTATTACTACTTTATCTATAAGTACTTAGTAATAATTATATTACTTATAGTATTTATAAAGGGTAGAAAGAATAGTAAAATAAAAGACTTCTACTTTAGTAATAAGGAATAGATAGTATTTAATTAGCTAAAATAAGCCTTTTAAAAGGCACTACTCTTTATATACTATAACCTAAAGTAATTAGTATAAATTAAAATAAATACTTTAATCTTTATAATAGTAGGTATCCTAGCCTAACCTAATAATAATAGATAGTACTACTCTATTATATTCTAGACTTAGAAATTCTCTAATACTAAATATAATTATAATATAGAAGACTAAGAGCTATATATAATTATTAAGTTATTTAAGTACTAGTAATACTATATTAAAGGGGTAGATAAACTAATAGAGATACTATTAGATTACTATAATCTATAATTATTTATAATATAAAGTAAATTAAATAGAAGGTAAGTATAATAGTATATATTCCTTAGCCTATTTAACTTTCTTATTAGGTATAGACTAAGGAAAAGTAATCTAATAGATATACTATTAAGAAGACCTAATTATAAAGGTAAAGCACTTTTAAATTAGTAGCTAATACTAAGATTATAAAAAAGACTAGTTAATTACTTAGAAATTAAGGCACTATAACCTAAAGGGCTAGATATTAATATTACTTAAGAGAGTAGTAATTTAATAGATTAGGAGAAGAGTAGAGAAATACTATCTAGTAAATTATTAAAGGAGTAATAGATAGGCAGTAAGGATACGCCTAGCTTTATAAAGATATCTATAAATAGGAAAGGGAATAATAAGCTATTATACCCTAGGTTATAGGTAGTTAATATATTTTATAACTACTAGGTTCTAGTAAGCTATATAACTATAGAAGAACTACTAAGAAAAGGGATAGTAGGAGGTAATCTACTAATACTATTAGGATATATATAGTTAGTAATTATATATAAAGCTAGATAAATAGATATAACTTCTAGCCTATATAACCTTATATTGAAAATATAGCTTGGTATAGAGTAATTACTAGTAGAGGTAGTGAGTCTCTAGGAGTAATGCTTCTATAAGCAGCAATTATCTTCAGCAGTGGAAGGGCAACGACTTCTAGCAATCTAGAATAGCAGCTTAGTATTCTTCATAGTAACGGACGATTTAGGGCAACAAGCAATTTAGGTGAGGAGAGAAATTTACTTCTACTTCCTTATATACCCTCCAACTATATCATTAGATTAGGGCCGCCAGCGGGGGTTTGTGTGACACTTTTTCATTTTCCGCAATATTATTTGTATAGGAAAACAAAAAAATAGACTCACTACCACACAACATAGGTGCAGATATACAACCCGTTTGGCCAGAGGGATACAAGGGGCCTAGGGTAGCTAAGAATACGAAGCTGACCGCCTAGGGCAGAATTCTAGACCGCTTTACGGCAGAAAACGCTGTAGAAAACGCACTAGAAAACGCAACAGAAATCAAGGTATAACTGCCGTTGTTGCTAAGGTTGAATATCAGCAATAACGCTGCTGGGTAGGCTGTAATTATAAGGGGCTTAAAAATAACACCTTTATAGTGATTATTTTAACACTCCCTCTAAAAAGGACTTAGATATAAAAATATAAGTGCTTTTTCCTCTTCCTTATAATCCTAGCTCTTTAATAGATATCTAGGGTAAGGGACTAAAAAACATATAGAAATAACTAGATACAAAAACATATAATAAAAAACCAAAAAGAACTTTTCTAAAATAATCCCAATTTCCTAAACATTAAGAAAATAATCACACAACTAAAAGGGGGCCCTAATCCCTAGTAATTCCTAGCATTCTAAGCAGTGTTTTTATAATTTTATTGTTTTTAAATTGTTTTGTTGTTTTTGTCGGTTTTGAAATGTTTTTGTTGTGTTTTTTAATGATCGATAGTATTGGGTATTAGGGTTGATAGTCAATGAGGTATCGATGTTGTTTATAGAGGCTTACTTATAGGGACTTTTACCTATTAGCTCTATAAGGGTTGGATTTAGCAATTAAGCTTTCTACAACTAGGCAGGCCTTAGGATTATTTTCTTTATCCTTTTTAGGCTTATAGATAAGCCTATTTTTTCGGATCCTTCGGCCCTTAGGGAATTGGTCTATCCCTAATTTAAAGGTCCTAGTAGCTAAACTAAGAGCTACTGAAACTTACTATACATTATAGTGTGTTTCAAAGTTATAGGGTAAAACCCCTATTACCATTCTTCCTAATGCCTTATAATATAGATCTCTTATAAAGGAAGCAATATCTATATTATAGTCTAAATCCATAGAGTCACTAGTATTAGGCGTACTAGAGTTATAATCACTAAGATTATTAGGATCTATAGATATAGCGTTTTTACTAGTAATACTAGAAAAAGAGGCTATAAAGTAAGGGCTGCTTTAGGGAGATTCTAGGGAAAACCTTACGGAATTGTCTAGAAAATCAGGACCTTGCTGAGGCTGACCAAAATTACTAGTAAGACTATTACCAGCAAGGTCATTTCGATCATTACTAGTAAGGTTATTACTAGTAAGATCATTTCCTCCCTCTTCTAGATTATTCCTAGGAATAGATATAAAAGAGGTTATATCTTCTAGAATTTTCACAAAGCTAGTCTTTACAACTGCTCTTCTAGAGAGAATATAAACAAGGTAGGGGGTAAAATTAGCCAATAGGACCCCTGGTTTGGTCCTAGGCGCTAATTTTTGCAGCTTAGACCTTTGGAATAAGGGAATTCTAGCACTTAGAATAACTCTTATTGTGCACTTTGCAAGCCTATTTTTCTTATAAATATAGGGGCAAGAGGTGCTGATGTAAATTCCTTTAGAAGCTAGTAATATATCTCCCTCTATAACATCTGATATTCTAGGGGTGTCAGATTTCTTACTAGGCCTCCTAATAGCCTTTGCCTAACTGCAGGGTAAGCAGTGAAAATCGTTATCCTTTATAGAATCAAAGATAGGAATCCCTATAGTGATAGAAGCTAACTTCTTTAGTAAAGGGAGACCTAAGTGCCCTAATTTATGCAAAAATAGGGCCTGACGTAGTAATTTCTGATAATTAGAGGGATATTTACAGGGGAATTTAGGCGGAATCTTAGGGCCTATTTCTTGGAGCTCCCTCTGTTGCTAGGCCTCTTTAGGAACACAGGCCTTATTATTTAGGGGGCTTAGACGGCCACTATTGGCACCCAGGACATTAGGGTCTAGACCTTCTAAGCCCCTAGAAGATGCCCAACTAGGGGCCCCTTCGTCAGTAGAAATAGGGGCTAAGTCCCCTGTAAAATCCTCTGTAATTTTATTGATTACTTAATATCTATCAGAATCAGGAAATTCACCCTTAGGAATATAGGAATATTCCTTAGGATCAGCGTAAATCTTCTTAGGAATATGCACTTCTATAGGGTAGGAAGTCCCTATAGGACCTAGATTATCTCTAGGGTAGGTTGCAAAACCTATAGGGTAAGCTAAAGGGCTTAGAGGGGAAGAGAGGGAAAGGGCAGATTCCTCTATAGAAGGGTGATTTACTTCTATAGAATCAGAAGAAAGGGATCCCTTAGGGGTGTGATTTACCCCTAAGGGGCAGGCAGGTCCTAGTATAGGGTATTGGATTTCCCCTATAGGGTAGGACATGTGTGCCTACTGGCCATTTTTATTCTTACTAGGAAGGGGGGTTTTCTTGCCCTTAATATGTAAGAAAAAACCATGCCTTTTAGGGTTAAGAAACCCACAGCAAGAATTATTAGATAATAGTAATTTATTACCTTCTAAGGTGCTGCTAGTGGTATAATGCGCTAAGCTACTAATTAGATTAGTGTCTATACTAGGAAAATATAGTGCATTTGTTAGTACTAGGGGCCTAAATATAGTGGGATTTAGGCTTACTAGGACTTTAAAAACAGCAGTTCCTACCCCTTTTAGATAAATAGGGCCTCTAATAGTAATAATAGGGCTTCTTTCCTTATTTTTTAGTGCCTTAAAGGTCCTAAAAAATGCCTTATTATTTATTAGATAACACATAGAACCTGTATTATATAATAGGGAGTCTTTTAGAT
Organism: Claviceps paspali; assembly: GCA_013435705.1. NCBI lineage: Eukaryota > Fungi > Ascomycota > Sordariomycetes > Hypocreales > Clavicipitaceae > Claviceps > Claviceps paspali. Next base: position 13,536 of record JABAEC010000196.1, on the reverse strand, counting down.
TAGAAGGCTCTAGAGCCTTATAAGTAAAAGAAGGTTTAGTAATGAAATTACTATCAGTTATAGAGGTTGAAGAATCACTACTATAACCACTGCTACTAGAAGAGGACTCTTCTTCTAATAAGGAATTAGAAATAGGGTCTTCTCCCTCTATATTTCCGGTTGCTAGGCTGTAGCAGCTAATAGCAAAAGAGGCTTCTTGCTTCTTAATATCCTAATTTTCATTGCTATTGTTCTTTTTCTTCGTATTAGCTGATTTAGCCTTAGAATCATTAGAATTCCTAGTAGAGGATTTACTAGTCTTTCTATTATTCCTAGACTCCCCTTGAGAATTAGAAGAAGGGGGCTTAGAAGAGAGATTAGAAGCCTTATTATTGAAAATATAGCTTGGTATAGAGTGATTACTAGTAGAGGTAGTGAGTCTCTAGGAGTAATGCTTCTATAAGCAATTATCTTCAGCAGTGGAAGGGCAACGACTTCTAGCAATCTAGAATAGCAGCTTGGTATTCTTTACGGTAACGGACGATTTGGGGCAATAAGCAATTTGGGTAAGGAGAGAAATTCACTTCTACTTCCTCATATACCCTCCGACTATATCGTTGGATCGGGGCCGCCAGCGGGGGTTCGTCTGCCACTTTTTGCATCCCGCAAAATTCATTTGTATGGGAAAACAAAAAAATAGACTCACCACCACACAACGCAGGTGCAGATATGCGACCCGTTTGGCCAGAGGTATACGAGGGGATCTAGGGTAGCTAAGAATACAAAGCTGACCGCCTAGGGCAGAATTCTAGACCGCTTTACGGCAGAAAATGCCGTAGAAAATGCATCAGAAAACGCAACAGAAATCGAGGTATAACTGCCGTTGTTGCTGAGGTTGAATATCAGCAATAACGCTGCCGGGTAGGCTGCAATTATAAGGGGCTCAAAAATAACACCTTTATAGTGATTATTTTCACACTTATAACTAAGAGCCTTAGCTATAGAGGAGCTTTTATCCCTTTACTCTTCTAATAAATCAGCCATAAGGAATTGCAGGTTTAGTTAACTAACTAGAAGACCTTAGGCCCTAGCGGCTCTGATAGAATATCATTGCCTCTCAGCCTAATGTAGAAAGGTCTCTTTTAATGCAGTAATATAGATATTTGTTTGATTTATATTACTAATTATAACATTGCATAATAATAACCTAGCAATTACGTTATTAAATTCTGCATTAAAGTCTTCTAAAGTACCCTTATAAGAAGAGAAATTTAAAGAGTGAAATTTAGAATATAAATTCCCTCTTTAAATCTTAGAACTCTATAAATATTGCCTTATAAGGATTTTATAGGCTTTAATAGGTGATTTTTGCTAACAAATTGCAGCTTAAGGTCCCTCTTAGCAGCTGTCCCTTATAATTATAAGTCCTACAGCCTGCTAAGAATTAGGAAGATTATAGGCAATTTTAGGATTATCTAAAAAATCAGGCATTCCAAAAGCTCTAAATTATATAGATAAAGCCTGCTTCTATTGGTTAAAATTCTTAGGCCCCCTTAATTTTGCATTATTAGGGATATTTGTAAGATAACGGGAAGGTGTGCCCGCTACACCAATGGTCATCAAAAGATCCGCCAGTAATCGCTTATTGCGATCACTGCACCTTACATTGATATATAAGGCCAACGTAAGTGCGCACGCACCACGTACGCACGAATGCGTGCACCTTACAATTATCCCCCCTCTTACTAAGCCGCGTCCTCGCCGGCGCTTACGTAAGCAGAGCTAGAATAATTGCCACCAATGCGAACCCCTAGGGAATTAGCCCCGTAAGCCCAACGTAAGCCGTAACATATATCACGTGACCCCTGCCACATAACTTCGCAATCTAACCAACCCTATGGGCCTACCACCGACCTTGGTTAGGATTCGAACATACGCACACAGCCAGAAGACCATTAATGAGCGATTACTATTGTAAGATAACGGGAAGGTGTGCCCGCTACACCAATGGTCATCAAAAGATCCGCCAGTAATCGCTTATTGCGATCACTGCACCTTACATTGATATATGAGGCCAACGCAAGTGCGCACGCACCACGTACGCACGAATGCGTGCACCTTACAATATTATACACCTTCTTATTTAATTCCTTAGCCGTAGTTCTATTAAAAGCTTCCTGTAAAGGGTTACTAGGATTAGGGCTAGGAATAGGAATAGGATCAGAAGGGCCGGCAGGTTGTGAAGAAGAAGTCTGTATATTTTCTTCTACAGGCTTATTGCGTTGTTGGTTACCTATAAGACTAATTAACTAACTTATAAGGTCTGTTAATTAACTCTGTAATTTCTCTTGCCTTTTCTTAGAAGCTTCGATCCTAGCTGTGCTTATATTAGCAAAAGTCTTAAGACCTTTGCTTTGTTTAGCTAGCTGATTAGAAATTATAGTTAGAGGGTCTTTTGGTATAGAAGGTTTAGAAGCCTCTTGTATAGGCATATTAACATCTATATCGGGTTGTATAGGGAAACCCTGTTGGCCTTGTTGATTTCTATCTATTTTTACAGAAGAAAAGAGAAAAAACGGATTCTATAGCTAATTATAGGGCTAGGAAGCACCTATATAATATAGAAGGATTGAGAAAACCTTACTATATATTAGAATTATAGAGGATTTGAAGAAAAATGCCCTCTATAACTAATTTATAGTAATTTACAGTAAATAGTAGTAGTGAATTACTAAATACAGTGAATTTTACTAATAAAATAGTACTGATTTTAGCTAAAGAAGGTATAGAAAATATACCTAGATTTATTAACAATAAAGCCCACCAATAGTTACGGTCACAGAAGCCGTAACTCCAAATTGATTCTATTCGGTATTTGCACGCACAGTTAAATTCCTAGAGATCAATCGGAACGCGCATCAAAAATGTATGGTGCTATAGATTAAAGGCTTGGCCAAAAGCCCTGATTTATGGGTCCGTACAAATACGGATTTGAAAATTCCCTGTGCATAGGTTTTGTGCGTATAGGGAAGATTCTGCTGTAGTATAGTGATAAAACTTACTATAAATCTGTAGCTGCTGATAACAAATGCACGGTTCAGACGGACCGTTAGAAGCCGTAACTCGCAATTGTTTAATTAGGGGATTTGCAAGAATCGTCAGGTTCCCAATTGTGAATTAGCGTGCGCACGCAAATTATGTGGTGTACTGGATCTAGGGCTCTGCTAAAAGCCTAGATTTGTGGGTCTGTAGGAATACTGCCCACAAAGATTTAGGTGGATTGGTTTAGGAAAACACCAAAAATCTGTCCTGCGATATCGTAGGTAGGAGGAATTCTACGATAATTGAGGTGGCTCGCAGCTGCCGACGGTCGCAACGGTCCGTCAGCGGGATGCACGCTTCGAAAGAAGGTGCAAAATGCTCAGAAAAATGCACACAATATTCCTAGATAGGAATAAAAATAGGGAAAATTCCCTATAATGCAGCTGAATGCAGCTGCTAACAGTGATTAATTGATTGATGCAGCTGTCAGACCACGTATTATGTGTGAATGGAATCAGATTCAACACTAGAAAATGTGGTGATTTTGTGTGCGGCACCTAGGTTGGGGCGTTAACCTAGGGATATTGAACAATAGTTTGAAGAAAAGGTAGGCCACTATAGTAAATTTACTATAGGCCTTCTAGGCTTATAACCTATTGAAAATATGGCTTAGTATAGAGTAATTACTAGTAGAGGTAGTGAGTCTCTAAGAGTAATGCTTCTATAAGTAATTTAATCTTCAGTGGAAGGGCAATGACTTTTAGCAATCTAGAATAGCAGCTTGGTATTCTTCATGGTAACGGACGATTTGGGGTAACAAGCAATTTAGGTGAGGAGAGAAATTCACTTCTACTTCCTCATATACCCTCTGACCATATCGTTGGATTGGGGCCGCTAGCGGGGGTTTGTGTAACACTTTTTCATTTTCCGCAATATTATTTGTATAGGAAAACAAAAAAATAGACTCACCACTACACAACGCAGGTGCAGATATGCGACCCGTTTGGCCAGAGGTATACGAGGGGATCTAGGGTAGCTAAGAATACAAAGCTGACCGCCTAGGGCAGAATTCTGCGGCAGAAAACGCAGCAGAAATCGAGGTATAACTGCCGTTATTGCTGAGGTTGAATATCAGCAAAATAACGCTGCCGGGTAGGCTGCAATTATAAGGGGCTCAAAAATAACACCTTTATAGTGATTATTTTAACAATTATAATACTATCTATCTTTCTATTCTAAAGTAAGGGCCTTTATTAGAGCTAGTTTATAGAGATTAGTATATAATTAGATTAGTAGTAGAATATAGTTTAGGTAGTATACTAATAGCCTACCTTATCTATAGATAGAGAGTAGTAGAGATAGTTTATAACTATAGTATAAGTATTTATATTCTATTATCTATACTATTATTATTTATTCTATTATAGAATCTATAGAAGATAGAGTTTAGAAATAGATTAAGAGAGGGGATAGCTACTTTAGGTTTAAAAAGGGACTATAGTATAGCCTTAAAAATACTAATAACTAAGTATAGGTATTTATTTTATTTAGTAATAAAGGTATAGGCTATACCTTATACTTTATTATTAATAGTTATAGAGATATAGTATATACCTATACTGTAGGTAATAATACTCTATACTACCTATATATAAAGAAGCTAAGTATTATAGATAGTATAGCCCTAAGTTAATACTAATAGTACTATTGAAAATATGGCTTGGTATAGAGTGATTACTAGTAGAGGTAGTGAGTCTCTAGGAGTAATGCTTCTATAAGCAGCAATTATCTTCAGCAGTGGAAGGGCAACGACTTCTAGTAATTTAGAATAGCAGCTTGGTATTCTTCACAGTAACGGACGATTTGGGGCAACGAGCAATTTAGGTAAGGAGAGAAATTCACTTCTACTTCCTCATATACCCTCCGACTATATCGTTAGATCGGGGCCGCTAACGGGGGTTTGTGTAACACTTTTTCATTTTCTATAATATTATTTGTATGGGAAAACAAAAAAATAGACTTACTACTATATAACGTAGGTGTAGATATGCGACCCGTTTGGCCAGAGGTATATGAGGGGATCTAGGGTAGCTAGGAATACAAAGCTGACCGCCTAGGGCAGAATTCTAGACCGCTTTACGGCAGAAAACGCCGTAGAAAACGCATTAGAAAACGCAACAGAAATCGAGGTATAACTGCCGTTTTTGCTGAGGTTGAATATTAGCAATAACGCTACCGGGTAGGCTGCAATCATAAGGGGCTTAAAAATAACACCTTTATAGTGATTATTTTAATACTCCCTCTAAAAAGGACTTAGATATAAAAATGTAAGTGCTTTTTCCTCTTCCTTATAATCCTAGCTCTTTAATAGATATCTAGGGTAAGGGACTAGCATTAAAAAACATATTAAAAATAACTAAGTACAAAAACATATAATAAGAAACTAAAAAGAACTTTTCTAAAACAATCCTAATTTCCTAAACATTTAGAAAACAATCATATAACTAAAAGGGGGCCCTAATCCCTAACAATTCCTAGCGTTCTAAGCAGTGTTTTTGTGATTTTGTTGTTTTTGAATTGTTTTGTCGTTTTTGTCGGTTTTAAAATGTTTTTGTTGTGTTTTTTGATAATTAATAGTATTGGGTATCAGGGTTAATAGTCAATGAGGTATTAATGTTGTTTATAGAGACTTACTTATAGGGATTTTTTACCTATTAGCTCTATAATAGTTGGATTTAGCAGTTAAGCTTTCTGCAACTAGGCAGGCCTTAGGACTATTTTCTTTATCCTTTTTAGGCTTATAAAATAAGCCTATTTTTTCGGATCCTTCGGCCCTTAGGGAATTGGTCTATCCCTAATTTAAAGGTCCTAGTAGCTAAAAAAAGCTACTGAAACTTACTATACATTATAGTGTGTTTCAAGGTTATAGGGTAAAACCCCTATTACCATTCTTCCTAATGCCTTATAATATAGATCTCTTATAAAGGAAGCAATATCTATATTATAGTCTAAATCCACAGAGTTACTAGTATTAGGCGTACTAGAGTTATAATCACTAAGATTATTAGGATCCATAGATCGCCTAGGGCAGAATTCTAGACCGCTTTACGGCAGAAAACGCCGTAGAAAACGCATCAGAAAACGCAACAGAAATCGAGGTATGACTGCCGTTTTTGCTGAGGTTGAATATCAGCAATAACGCTGCCGGGTAGGCTGCAATTATAAGGGGCTTGTTATGGACTGGCCTAGAGAGCGACTGCTATCTAGCGTTCATAGAGTTATTATTAACCATAAAGAAGAGAAGAGAGGCTCTTTCCTCTGGCAGCCTATCTATATCCTATATATACTCTATAGGATTGCTAGTTAAGCCCTAAGCATGCCCTAAGAGTTGTTGCTTCTTATCCTAATCTATACTAAAGAGTATCTAATAGATAGCCCCTCCTATACCTATTGTCCCCTACTCTCTTCCCCTTCTTCTCTTACTAAGGACCTAAGCTATTAGCTTAAGTCTATTATATAGCCCCCTTCTTAGGAATTATTATACTCTATAGTTATTATTATAGTGTTATATATAGGTATGGTTATGTAGTAGGTTTATATGCTAAGTGGTGTAGGTCTAGTTGTGTGTTTATTGTAATATATATATGTCTAGCACCCTTATAGGCAACCCCTTAGCAGTAATGTAATACTATTAAGCTATTATAGGTTATAATAACAATGCCTATTAAGGTTTACTATTTGTTATAATATATATGTGTTTAGCACCCTTATAGGCAACCCCTTAGTAGTGTTATAACACTATTAAGTTATTATAGATTATAATAATAATACCTATTAAGGTTTACTTTATTACTACCCTGCTTTTACCTAGATTACCCCTATCCTCTAGGGTATATATAAGAGATGTCTCCCCTTCTTTTAATCTTACTCCTTATAACTTCCTTATTATATTATATCTCTCTTTTATTACACTATCTTTAGTTTTAAAAAAATCCCCCTGCCTTATGTATTAATTTCCTTACTATAATCCTTATACTTATCTTTTAGTATATATTTACACCCCTAGGCGTTTACTTTATATCCTATTTAGGATTAACTAACTACGTTTTTAGTTATCCTTTATTGCCTACTTATCCCCTTAACAATAAAGATTAACCTTCCTTTGCTATTTATTACTCCTATTAACATATTCTGCTTAGTTGCCCTATATAAGTTGTGTAGTATTTATATTACCTACCTCTTACTACCTACTAGCTAATAATAGGAAGTTACGTAGTATTATATCTACAGCTACTAGTGCCCCTAAGGGAGGTTAGCGCCCCTGCCGTAACCCCTTACACATCCTTAGATACTATAAGATAGAAGGTAACTCTAGCAATAAGCATTTCTAGCTTTATTAGCAAATATAGCTATAGTGCCTCTTATATTTGCTATACACAGCTAGAAATAGCACCTTTAGGTGCTATATTATTAGCTGTAAGGCCTATTAGCCCTATTACTATAAGAAATAATATTATATATAGGCCTACTACTTATTTACTACTAACCCCTTTCTATAATAACTTATATATAAGATTATAGTAGTAATCCTTAAGGGGTAGGCTATTAAAACCCCCTATTAGTACTTTAAGGAGACTTAGAGAACTATAGTAGTAGTTCTTATTTCTAAATTTAAGGAGCTTAGTAAGTGCTTTATTATACTAGTTAACGCTACTATAGCCTTCCCTATTATAGTAGAGGTAGCTAATAGCTATACTCCCCTAAGCAACCTAGCTAGCTATAAAGCCACACTAAACGCCCTTAACGCCCCCTCCTAGTCTATTATTGTGCGTTACTCTATGCCTATTATTGCCCCCCCTATACCTACTTATATAGTGCTTTACCTATCTACTGCCCCTATTACCCTATCTTCTAGCCCTAGGTATACCTCCCTTATAGCTATGCTAGAGCACCTAGTTACTTATATTAATTAATTAATATAAGTATTAATATAAATAGAGGATTACCTCCTAGAGGCAACCCCCTTGTATTTATCTAGGAGATTCCTCTTAGTAGTAGAGAACCTATTTATAGATAATAACCTCCTACCTACTTACTCTCTAGCCCTCTATTATACTATATCTATTCCCTTCTATTAATAATTATAGACCTATAAAGAGGCTGCTTTATTAGCTAGTAAGCTCCCTATAGCTTCTATTAGTGCCTTTAGTATAGGGCTAGTAGTTACCCCTTTATGCCCCTAGTAGCTTTATTTCCCCCCCCTAGAAATACCTATAATAACTATTAAAAAGAATACTAAAGAGTAGTTAGGGGAACTAAGTTAAGTTAATATAGAATTCTATACTATAGTCTAAGTATTCTAAGGGGGATATAAATCTAAAATTGTTAGCTATAAGATAGGCCTATTATAGAATTTTGCATTCCTTTATTATAACTTAAAATATACTAAAGCCTCTATCTCTTTTAAATTTTCTAGTGGTTTCTATATTAGCTTTTTATACTCTACCTATTTTACTAGGATATTTTATTAGTTACCCTATCCCCTTATATTCTTAGCGCTTAGGATTTCCTATATAGTAAACTTAGATACCTCTAGTAAGGAAGTACTAGAGAGAGGGCCTAGGTAATAATTATATATTACTTAGGAGGGAAGTAGGTTGCACGCTATATATTTAATAAGATTAATATAGAATACTAGGTGGATTTCTAGGGGGATGTTTAGTTAGACTATAAGAGGGGTAGGAGCCTCTAAGATAGTATATTTAGCTATTACCTAGTCTAGCTTATAACTAGGATGTTTAGTTTTAATATAGTAAAGATCTAACTATACCTTATCCCTTAGTTAGAACTATTCTACTAGGTATTAGAAATAATTAGCAGTATCTTACTAACACTATTAGGTAAAGTTAATTACTACCTATACTAATTATATACCTTTATAAATAGTCTTAAGGAACCTTATAGCGTATCCTTTAGGTAACGTATAGCTTCTAAGCGCATTTACTAGGCGTTAAATAAGTTCTATATTATGTCTATATAGGGCGCAAAAGGCACTTATTCTAGTAATAGTTAAGGTCTAGTTGTTTAGAGCTAACTAGTAGAAGGGTAGGTATAATGCCTAGTTATATTATAAGAATATAATAATAATATATAGTATAGCCTATACTTTTTAGTTAGCCCTTTCTATTCCCCTATTAGTCTAAGGGTAATATACTATTAAGAGAAGTTGCTATATATTTATAAAGGAGCAAAGGGCAGACTAAAACCCCCCTATTTAATCTAAGCCTTAGTTAGAGATAATACTCTAGGGAAAGCTATAAAACCACTACTAGTAATTAAGGAATTGTTATATATATACCTTAGCTACTATTATAGTTATAGCTTCTAACTAAATATACTTAGAGAGGCAGTTAGTAATAACTATAAGGTACTATAGGTCTTCTACTCCCTTAGCTAGGAGGTTAGTTATAAAGTTAATAGAGATTTATAACTAGTATTAGTCTAGCGCTAGGATTAGTTAAAGTAGGCCTTAGCGTAGTCGCTAACTTTTCTACGCACTAATATAATAATAATTACAGATATAGTGTGCTATATTAGTAGATATACCTTCCTAGTGGAAATCCTAATAGAGTGCTTAGAAGGTAGAGTTCTTCTCTAGATATCCTAATAGGGGTAAGTTGTATACTTATTAAATAAGCATTATAGTAAGTAGCTTATATTAAGGGGCCTATAGTCTACCCTAAAATAATAAGGCACTATAGGCGTTAAGGGTATAATTACTAATCTATTAGTATATCTCTACTATAGAGGGAAATCTTTAGGTACCTTACTTAACTACTTTTAGCTTTACCTTATAGATTATATTAGCCTATATGCCTTAATCCTATAGATTCTAAAGGTATATATTAGTAAAGAAATTATAGCCTAATGGTTCTACTGTATTAGAAATAGGGTAGGGATCTATTAGATTCTTAGTAGGTATATTATAGGATGTATTATAGACCCTACAATTTAGTATCTTCCCTCTAGGGGTAATGTTCTAGTCCTAAGCGCTTATAAGGTATACTATTAATATAGGTTAGAGTAAACTTTATAGTGTAGGGGGTTGTTCTAACTTATCCTACTTATATTTAGAGAGGGCGTTAGGTTTATTAGCTTAAGAGCTAGGCTAGTAGCAAAGGTAGAAGTTAAATAATACTAGTGTCTTAGCCTAGCAAGCCTACTATTTAAACATCTTATAGGGACTAGTAAAATATTCTAGGTTTTTATAGTTGGTTAGTATAGTAAATAGATAGGCAATACTATAGAGCTTAGTAGACTATGCTTTAAGATAGGAAATAATACTAAGAAGCTCCTTATTATAAATAGTATAATTCTATTAAGATAGGGTTAAGTAAGCTAAGTAGTATGCTACTAGATGCAATATTCCTGCCTAGCTATACTAAGAAAGGCATCCCCTAATAGCTTTACTTAACGCATCTACTTTAATAACTATATCCTTATTAGGGTCCTATTAAGTAAGGATTAGGTATAAGATAAAAGCCTGTTTTAGTTATTAGAATAAGGCCTTATACTTATTAGACTAGATAAAGGGGGCGCCCTTCTTAGTAAGAGCTAAAAGGGGCCCTATTATATCTAAGAAGTTAGTAATAAACTCCTAGTAGAAGTTTACAAAGCTAAGGAAGGCTCTAACACCTTAAATATATTAAGGGGCCTCCTAGTTTTATATTACTACTACTTTATCTAGGTTTAGGCGTATTTCTTACTCTATATAGACAATAAACCTAAGGTACTTAACTTCTCTAATGCTAAAAGCATACTTATCTAGATTAAGGTATAGGCCTACCTATTACAGCTAAGTAAGGACCTATTAGATATACTGTATATAGTTCTTATAGCTACCCCCTAAGTAGATTAGGATATTATCTAGGTATACTATAGTGTATGTCCTTAGGGCATTATTAAGTACACTATTAATATATTATTAGAAGGTAGCTAGCGCGCTAGCTAACCCAAAGGGGTATACTAACTATTTAAATAGCCTAAAATATGTCTAGAACGCTATAAGGTATTTATCCCCTTTAGCAACTCTAAGGTAGTAGAAAGCTGCCCTAACGTCTAACTTTATAAACTAGCATACTCCTATAAGAGAGTGTAGGGTCTCCTTAACTAGGGGAAGAGGGTATTAATCCTAATTAGTAACCTTATTAAGGGTATAGTAATTAACATAGAATTACTAACTATCCCCTACTTTCTTTACTAATAGGATAGGGGTAGCTACTAAAGAGGAAGAAGCATAGATCTAACCTTTATCTATTAGGTCTATAATTTACTTCTATATTTTAAGAAGTTAATTATATAGTATATTGTATAGCAGTGCCTATAGTAATTCTAAGAGGAAGCCATCTAGATTCTTCTAGAGTTAAATGTAGTAATTAGAGCTGCCCCTATAAGGGGGTAGTATAGTAGCGTAATCCTTACTAAAGAGGTTTGTAAAGTCTGCTAGTTTAGGTGGCAGGTAAGCTGTGGTTTCTGGTTTATCCGTTAAGAGGAGTTCTGTTAAAATAATCACTATAAAGGTGTTATTTTTGAGCCCCTTATAATTGCAGCCTACCCGGCAGCGTTATTTTGCTGATATTCAACCTCAGCAATAACGGCAGTTATACCTCGATTTCTGTTGCGTTTTCTGATGCGTTTTCTACGGCATTTTCTGCCGTAAAGCGGTCTAGAATTCTGCCCTAGGCGGTCAGCTTTGTATTCTTAGCTACCCTAGATCCCCTCGTATACCTCTGGCCAAACGGGTCGCATATCTGCACCTGCGTTGTGTGGTGGTGAGTCTATTTTTTTGTTTTCCCATACAAATGAATTTTGCGGGATGCAAAAAGTGGCAGACAAACCCCCGCTGGCGGCCCCGATCTAACGATATAGTCGGAGGGTATATAAGGAAGTAGAAGTGAATTTCTCTCCTCACCCAAATTGCTCGTTGCCCTAAATTATCCGTTACTGTGAAGAATACCAAGCTGCTATTCTAGATTGCTAGAAGTCGTTGCCCTTCCACTGCTAAAGATAATTGCTGCTTATAGAAGCATTACTCTTAGAGACTCACTACCTCTGCTAGTAATTCTACTCTATACCAAGCCATATTTTCAATAGGTTATAAGCCCGGAAGGCCTATAGTGAATTTACTATAGCGGCCTACCTTTTCTTCAAACTATCGTTCGATATCCCTAGGTTGACGCCCTAACCTAGGTGCCGCACACAAAATCACCACAATTTCTGGTGTTGAATCTGATTCCATTCACACACACAATCACGTGGTCTGACAGCTGCATCAACCATTTGATCACTGTCAGCAGCTGCAACCAGCTGCATCTTGCTGCATTCAGCTGCATTTATAGGGAATTTTCCCTATTTTTATTCCTACTTAGGAATATTGTGTGCATTTTTCTGAGCATTTTGCACCCTTTTTCGAAGCATGCATCCCACTGACGGACCGTTGCGACCGTCGGCAGCTGCGAGCCTCAATTATCGTAGAATTCCTACCTACGATATCGTAGGACAGATTTTTAGTGTTTTCCTAAACCAATCCACCTAAATCTTTGTGGGCAGTATTCCTACGGACCCACAAATCTAGGCTTTTGGCAGAGCCCTAGATCCGGCGCACCATACAATTTGCGTGCGCACGCTGATTCACAATTGGGAACCTAACGATTCTTGCAAATCCCCCAATTAAACAATTGCGAGTTACGGCTTCTGACGGTCCGTCTGAACCGTGCATTTGTTATCAGCAGCTGCAGACTCTGATTATAGTGAGTTTTATTACTATACTACAGCAGATTTTTTCCTATACGTACAAAACCTGTACACAGGAAAATTTCAAATCCGTATTCTTACGGACCCATAAATCAGGGCTTTTGGCCAAGCCTTTGATCTGTGGCACCATACATTTTTGGTGCGCGTTCCGATTGAGCTCTAGGAATTTGACTGTGCGTGCAAATACCGAATAGAATCAATTTGGAGTTACAGCTTCTGTGACTGTAACTGTTGGTGGGCTTTATTGTTGATAATTCTAGGTATATTTTTATACCTTCTTTAGCTAAAAATCAGTACTATTTTATTAGTAAAATTCACTGTATTTAGTAATTCACTACTACTATTTACTGTAAATTACTATAAATTAGTTATAGAGGGCATTTTTCTTCGAATCCTCTATAATTCTAATACATAGTAAGGTTTTCTCTAAACCTTCTATACTTTAGTAAGGTTTTTTGTTAATCCTTCTATATTATAGTGAATTTCTTCCTATAATTAGCTATAGAATCCGTTTTCTCTCTTTTCTTCTGTAAAAATGGATAGAAATTAACAAGGCCAACAGGGTTTTCCTGTACCACAACCCGATATAGAGGTTAATACGCCTATGCAAGAGGCTTCTGAACCTTCTATACCAAAAGACCCTCTGACTATAATTTCTGGTCAGCTAGCTGAACAAAGCAAAGGTCTTGAGACTTTTGCTAA
>JABAEC010000195.1:0-29632 GCA_013435705.1 Claviceps paspali | reverse complement strand
TGTGGGAAATCGCCACACTCGGGATAATGACTGGATCACCAGCCGGACACTGCCCGGCTCCTTCCCCGGCCGTCGGGCCTCCGTCTCGTGCTCCGCCAGCCGGACCCCCGTGTCTCGTCCATCACAGCCGGATACATGGGCCGTCCCAGCCCCCCCCCCCCCCCCCCCCCCCCCCCCCCCCCCCCCCCCCCCCCCCCCCCCCCCCCCCCCCCCCCCCCCCCCCCCCCCCCCCCCCCCCCCCCCCCCCCCCCCCCCCCCCCCCCCAACCCCTTCGTGGCCCGTTTGAACAACCTCGTCTCGAGAAAATCAGCGAGCAAACGACTCGTCGCCTCCCCGACCCCGAATGATGACGACGCATCCTACCGATAGTGCGCGACGGAGCGCACCATTGCTCTTGGCGAGGATCTCAAGCACCACTTCTTCTCTCCCTGTCGCAAATCTCAGCTGGCTTTGCATCACCCGAGGTCGACGGGACTCAAGTGGGGGGGGGGGGGGGAAGGGAAATGGGTGGTGCTCAAGACCTCTGTCGCGAGGTCAAGCTAGAGCCGGACGGCTCCGTGACAGACTGCAAGCGGACGCGGCGCGCTCAAGGCACAGCTCATCAGCGTTTGTAGACTTGACCGATGCGCCGCGCACAGAGAAGGAAGGTCAGTCGCGACGACGTGGCGGGGACGTTGAACGGTTCCACGACTTCAAACCCTTGAGGACCGAAGAACGGCAGCGGCTATTTTGCGTCACTGACTGCAAAAGCCGAGAGGATTGTCGTGGGAGGCAGAGCGGAAAGAAGAAGACGTAAAACGAAAAAAAAAAAAAAAAGAAGAAGGGGGGGGGGGGGAGGAAGGGATGACAGGATGGATGTTCTGTCCGAGCTTACCAAGTTCCCTTCCTCCAACCAGTCTCCCGTCAGGCGAAGCGAGACTGACCCATCGGCACGGCAAACTCGGTCTCCTCCCCGCGCCGCATCACCTGTTTTTTCACCCTTTCGGGCATTCTCACGCACGAATGGCCCGGCGGCCAGAGGCAGAGGTGTTCCGAGCAGGACTGCCAGTAGGCAGAAAACAACAACGTGGGTTTTTGTGCCCCCACGAGACCAAGCCGAGCCGGTCGTCCGTTTGTTTGCCCGCCACGAATACTTGACGTCGCACATTTGCATCCCTCCTCCCTCATCCGGCGCAGAGCGGAAAAAACCCATACAAGAATCGACCTCGTCTGGCGAGCTGGCGCATTCGGGCAACGCATCGCAATCGGCTTTAGAATCCATCTCACAATGGCGGCAGGCGATAGATGACTCTAACCGCTGTTTTTTTTTTTTTTTTTTTTTTTTCTCTTTTTCTCCTCTGGCCTGTCTCGCCCCTCTCGCAGGTATTTTCCTTTTGTGGTTTTTGTGTTTTTTTGTGTCCGCACACACCTTGCGGGCATCGCAACCATGGACTGAAGCACCTAGCCAGCTGTCTTGCTTGGACGGACTCATACCCACCGCGTTTTGTGTTGCCGTTTCTTGTCCAAGTGAGAGAAGGCTTTTTCATTGTGTGCCATGTGCCACAAAAAAAAAAAGAGAGAGAGAGAGAGAAAACTGTCGTGTGGGAAATCGCCACACTCGGGATAATGACTGGATCACCAGCCGGACACTGCCCGGCTCCTTCCCCGGCCGTCGGGCCTCCGTCTCGTGCTCCGCCAGCCGGACCCCCGTGTCTCGTCCATCAAAGCCGGATACATGGGCCGTCCCAGACACCCCCCCCCCCCCTCCCGGCGCCATGGTCCGAAGGAAACCGAGTGAAGCCTGTGAAGTCGTCACCCGTCACGCTTTCTTCATCTCTCTTGACAGAGGACGTCGATCCGGAGACGAATCCTGCTCCCATGCACATAGATTGGTGCGTTCCATTGCAGGGCTTGAGACCACGCACCGCTCACGACTGAATCGCCGCCAAGTTCGATTTTGCCGATGCTGATGCTGGAGATAAGAGATGAGTTGTACGTGCGTGCGTCTGCGTCTGCATTTGGATTTTTTTTTTCTTTTCGCGACGCCTCTTCGCTACCGGTCGGGGAAAGGGTTGGGAGAGAGGGGATGAGCTTGATGGCATCGACGAGAGGCTTGATTGGCGGGGATTTGCACTTTTTTTTTTGTTTTTTTTTTTGTTTCTGTTGTTCTTGCCATCAACTGAACCAGCTGGTGCGTGAACATGGATCACGTGGCAGAGATAGCGCGCACAACAACTTCTTGTCAACAGTCAACATACGATTTTGCAACACCGCCCCTTTTTTTGGGGAGTTTTTTTTTTTTTTTTTTTTTTTTTTACGAGTCCGGCGCCGGAGCCGAGGCAAAACAACAAAAGACACACATGCGTCAGGTGTCCGGTGCTGTGACGTGGCGTGGTGGTTCGATATCGGATAAAAAGATACGACATGGCGAGACGACCAGAGCAAAAGGTGCATTGCGCAGTATGCATGCGACGACTTGGACGCCGTTGGTCGTCCGTCATCCAGCTTGTCGTCGAGTCGGTGGATCCTCCTCACCAAACTAACTCACTCACCATATGGCCCAGGCTCTTTAACGTGCCTCGATGCAGCCGGTTTTTTTGGGTTTTTTTTTTTATCCTTCAGAAGCAGCATTATCCAGAACCGACCGCTTGAACAATGGTCGGGGTGCCAGTGCCTGGATGCGATGATTCATATTCGCTCGGCGAAGCTGAGGAGGATTCAGGATCGTGATTCATGCGTGGATACGACCTCCCGTGTCGGCTCTTGTCCTTCCGTCTAGCCGTCGATGGCAGTCGGTGGCTGTGGAGAAAAACGACAGCATGGCAAAAAAAAAAAAAAAAAATGAGGCGTTTGGACTCGGTTTTCTGGCCGATGCTCCATCGTGAAGTCGCATGCAGGTTCTGGCTTTCCATTCTTGGGGAAAGAAATCATTCGGAAACAACGTCTTGGAGAGAGGCCTGTCGTGTGGGTCGGTATGCTTTTGCGCGACGACTCTTCTCGCGTTGCTTTCTTTTTCTTCTTCTTCTTCATGTCTCAAATGCTTTCCGAGAGGAGGAAGGGCCGCACGCGTCGGCAGTTCAGCGGGATTTGCGGAAATGCGGCAGCGAGTGAATGGAGCTACGCGCGCTGCTTTCTTTTGACAAGCTACTCGGAGCCTTGATCGGTGGGCTCATCGCGTGACTGACGGGTTTCTCCATGGCTGCGCGCATATACTGTCAAAAAATGTCACCACCCCTGGCGGCATCAATTCTCGTCTTCCTTGGACCAAAAAAAAAATAATAAAATAAAAAGTTAACCAAGTCGGGGTTAGAGCGAACGCCGTTGGCTTTGTGTGTGGCTCCGCGAACCCGCCTCCTCCGGTCTCCAGTCTTTGTTCACCCCTTGATGATGGGGGTTATTTGGCCCCATCGAGCAGCAACTGAATACTACAAAAGTGGGTTTCTCTTGTTGGCCGTTTTTGGCCACTGATCAGTATCGGGGTTTTTTTTTTTCCAGTTTGTGTTTGTGTTTGTGTTTGCGCGCACATACATCAAGAACAAATGTCGACTTTCTTCAGCGAGTGTCGGAAATCGTGACTGGGAGTCGTCGGAGGTGGTCCTTTTTTTTTTTTTCTACGCCCCCTGAATCAATGATGCAGGATTTTTTGAGCAAGACGAGAAGAGAAAAAAAAAAAAAAAAGAAATGGCAAGGACGGCAAGCGCGGGTGGTGCCACCGAAACTGGGTCACATTTCTGATTTCTGGCGGAAAGGATGGAGAGCATGCCGCCGCAGTGCGCAGCAGCAAAGGTGCGCATGCGCATATATGCACAAGCACGGGCAAACACGTCGCATGTTGACGCAATAGCAAACAAAGGCTGGACTGTCTGTCAGTTCATTGTGCGTCGCAGTCATCCGAGAGTACCGTCACGCGTCAGAACCACCAGATGAAATGGACGTCAACGGGCTTTGCATTCCCAAGTTTCGTCGCATCATCCTGCTTCGGGCATGGTCGTGTATCATGTATCATCATGCCATCCGATCATCGGAGCGACTTGTGACTCGATCCCAACGAGACATTGGGGGACCGGCCGAGAAGCTGTGTGTGCCGGTTTTCTTCTTTTTCTTTTTTTTTTTTTCGTGTTGATGCTTTGCTCAATGCTGTTGGTGACGTGACGCTAGGCTCGTTGTTGATAGGCGGTGAGGGGGGGGGGGGCAAGAAGAAGAAGAAGAAGAAGAAAAAGAAGAAAAAGAGGCCCAGACTGAACAGCGTGAGTGAACGAGTGAACGAGTGAACGAGTGAGTGAGTGGGTGGGTGGGAGAGTGAGCCTTTCCGAAACGCAAATGGAAATCTTTTAGCCAGCCGATGGGATGATGGATGGATGGATCCTGTCTTCCCGCGTTCCCGTCGCTGGCCCCTTTGTTCATTCCGGTTTCGCCTGACTTTTAAAATAGATGCATGCACCCATGTTCAAACAAGCCGTCCGTGCTGGTCCGAACACGTTTGTTCACCAGGTTATATATAATTATCGCCGTGGTCGCAACGCAACGCAGCACAGCACACCTTTTATCGTTAAAAAAAAGAAAAGAAATCTCGCGTCTGCTACATCATTGCAGGAGTTTTTTTTTTTTTAAAAAAAAAAAAAAAAGAAGGGAAGAGAAGAAAAAAAGTAAACCAAAAAACATAAAAGCCCACAAACACGACGTATACGACAAAAAAAAACCAAAAAAAACCCCCCCCCCAAAAAAAGGCCTCCAGCCCACGCACAAACAGACCATGCACAACAACAAACTTACAGCGAGGCGGTCATCGTCACCCGCGTCATCCATCTCGTCAGTCTCCTCGTGGGAGACCTCATCGCACGACAGCGACAACGACAACGACAACGAGCCCTCGACGACCTCGTCCCGCCGGTCGTCGCTCCGCTTCTTCACGTACGCGCGGCGGCACGGCAGCCCCAGCCCCGCAAACACGTCAGCTAGGGAATGCCGCTCCTGCGGAGGCATGACGGTAAAGGACACGCGCGCGCTTTGGAGGTGCATGCTCCAGCTGCAGCAGCGGTTTGGGTGCTACAACTCGACGAGGATTGATCTGGCGGTCAATGCGGGCGACGCGGGGTTTGATCTGATGCGTAAGTTGGCGGGGCGCCTTCTCGTTTATCTTTTTTTTTTTTCTTTTTTTGCTCTCTTGCTCGGGTGTCAGCGGGCATGAATGATTCTGCTTTAGAGGGGGATAAAAAATCCTGCTGCTGCATCGCATCGTATCGTCTGCTGGTGAGTAGATGAGATGCGTAGGACTCTGTCTCTCTCTCTCTCTCTCTGGTTCGCCGAAGCTAGATAGATGCCTGGCTTCCTTCCTTCCGGCAATGGTTAATGGTTACACTTATTGAACGCTGGTGGTGTGGGCCCGCCAGCTGCTCGGCAGATGCCGCCCGAGGGGGGGGGGGGGGGCTCGCCACCAAAAGGGCCGGATTTTTGATTTTTGGCGTCTTGTACTCATCTCTTTTTTTCTCTTTCTTGGGTCTTTCTCTCTCTTTTTTTTTTTTTTGAGTCTTCTCATCCTCTGAGTCTTATTCTCACCACCGCGACAGCAAATCCTTTCATCATCGACACTCTCAACGACTCCCTTGTCGACCTGCCCGCCGAGGGCTGGGACATGCTAGACCGCTGCCTCGTCACCGGAACGCCGCCGCGCGAAACACCACCGCGACCGAAATCAAGTAAGCCTCGGCGGAACTTCTGGGCCCATTCCTGACACTTGGACACTCAAACAACCACTTGGCGTTGGAACGAACCTGTTTCCTGTCGTTTTTGTGTATGTGTGTGTTTGTGTTCTTCAGGTGGTCGAAAGGTCAAAAGCCCCGAAGACGCATCACTCCTCCTTCTACTCTGAAATTTCTGCCTCCTGGCTACATCATGGGAAAAGCAATGTGCCAACACGCGAATTGCAGGGAGGAACTGGAATGCTGCAAGCAGTTTGGGGGGGAGGAAGGAGGGTCCTACCTGGTCAGCCCTACGGAATGTTATTTCAAACTCCCTCTCCCCTCCCTCCTTGATGTACGGATTTGGCCTTGAAATTGGAAGCAGATAGCGATACCCTTGCGATGAGTCTAATTCAGCCTTTTTTTTTTTTTTTTTTGCGCTCCCGTTCAAGAGTGGCCATGGCATCTCTTGCCTTGTATGTGATTCGGCTATCCATCCGTGACGCTGCCTGTAGGAGAAACTGGTGAATTGAGCCTTCGGAGCTGTCACAAGGGCTTTTACGGAAAAAGGACTTGAAGTGCAAACTCGATTCTGATGATAATCTGCGAGGCCCGCGATGCAGAGGAAGAGAAGATTCTCAACGCTCCATGCAACGTGAGGAAATTATTATTCTACAAAGAAAGGGAGTGATCCTTTCGAGAAGGACCAAACAAAGCAAGACCTTGTAGGGGAAGAGGGTTCCGAGAACGTTCCGTGTGACAGGAGCATCGCACGGAACCTCGACAAGGTGGTGGCGCTCGAAGCAAGAACGCGCCGATACATCAACGACAGCCGCTGCCCAGCCGGCCGGAATCATTCCTACAGCTCCGCAACGGGAGCTACTAGTTGCCCGCGCTGGCTGCTCGGCCTAGTGGCAACGGGGCCGAAACACCTTCCGAGTTCAATGCCGTGGAGCGGTGGAATTCGGTCCCGAGACGGCGATGCGCAATCCAGACGAGAGACACGGGCGCGATGTCAATCTCGTGCCCACAGTTGAAGAGAGAGAGAGAGAAACCACGCTAGGAGCGAGAACGGCGAGGTATCCGACAAAGAACAATCTTCCATCTCTCTCCCTGTGTTGGTATTTGCTTGCCCATGGACGACCCCCGAAAGAAGTTATAATTTATTCGGTTGGGCAAAGGGGGGAGGTTGGGTTTTTCGACCAGTGTCCGGAACCGGGCGAGCGGAATAGAGCGCAACCGTCAAGTTGAGGTGACGTGACGGCGTTGTCCCCAGCAGGAGGCTTTATAGACGTAACAGCGCAGGTTCGGACAAGTCTCATACACGCACACATGACATGTCGGCCGGGCTCGCCCACCGCTCATGGCCGTCCCCAACCAGATGGATCATCGGTCCGACAAGCGCGGCGGCACTGCCTGAAAAACGAAGTGCTTGTGTGAGAATCTGGGCGCTTCTTCAGACCGTACAATTGATTGTATCATGCATGCGGCATATATTGCACGAGTTAGGTCTCTGCATGACGAAACCTTCATTTCCACGTCTTATATACGTGCATTGCATGGTCTCTTCGCCCCCCGCCTTCATTTCGTCATGTGCTCTCTTTTGATCCACCTGTTATCCTAGACGATATTATACGTGATATCGGGTGGCACCCCCCCCCCCCCCCCTCGTTGGACTCTTGTGAGGTTTTCCGTAGCGTGTGATGGACATTTTTCGCTCGTAGAATTGGTGTTGTAGTCGGTGGTGCCTTGGGAGAGGGTGCGAGGGTGCTACTCGAGCTTTGAAAAATTCGCACCCGCTTCGTGACCCATTTGATGGCAATACACACAATTAGAGATAAGAGCAGGGGAGGGGGGGTCCGTTTGAGGGGCGTCCCACGAAGAAGGTCTTTCTCGAGAAGACGGTGAACAAACAGGATGATGCCGTGGACGGCGGCGATAAGACGACGGAGACGGAGTGGGGTTTTCTTTTGCGGGAGAAGATCCCGAGATTGGACTCGTTCACGTGAATGGATAGTGGGAAATGGCCCAGGATGCAAAGACGAATGGCAAGGCCGGCGCTTTGAGTGAGGCATTGTTGTTTTGCTGGCCAACCTGCACTATGGGTTGGGGTTCGTCCCTGCAAGTGAACCCGAACATGAAGTGCGTGCTTTTGGGCCCCCATGCCATGCCAAATACCCTGGGAAGGGGTGTGCATATGCAATTCCAGGTTTTGCCACCGCGCGGATCGACTGGATGACGATAACAACATGGCTGGTACGTTGGGGGGGGGGGGGGGGGGAGAAAAAGAAGAAAAAGAAGAAGAAAAGAAACAATAGGGAAGGGCCGAGGTCCGGACGGCTGCGCCGGCAGTGGCAAAACGGAAAGCAGTTTCGTCGGCGGAAATTATGGGACTGACGTCATTGCCAAGTTACGCGCGGATCAAGAGGGGTCACGTAGTAGAAACAAAAACCATGAGCTTTTTTTTTTTTCGATCCAGGAAATTTCGGGGGATTTGTTTTCTTCCTGCTGGTCCCGGGGGGGTTGAGGGAGCAATGCAGGCAAGAGAGGAAATAAGCAAGAGAGAGAGAGAGAGAGAGAAAAAAGAAAAAGAAGCAAAATCAGGCAAAGCGTGGTTCTATCTCGTAACTGTATACGATATCGTGACGTTTGCTTCCGGGAACAAGCATAGAGTAGAGGAGAGGGAGGGGGGACAATCATTCCTTCTTCATCATGAGGCATGCATATTTTTTTTTATTTTTCCATCTATCTTGCAACCGCCATGCCCGCCAGATGTTTGTGACGAAGAAGAAAAGAAAGGAAGGGGGGGGGGCAATTAAAAAAAACAAGAAGACAAAAGAGAAACCCAAAAAAAGAGCGGGGTAGAGCAGGGGGGGGGGGGGGGATTCTAATTTCTCCTGCCTTTCCCGTCCGTCCTCGATTAGCCAGCCAGCTCGGTCGACGCCTCCCGTCCGCCCGGGCGCGGGGAGATTTCTTTTTGGGGAGGAATAGAAGAGGGAAGGGGGAAAGGGCCATTCAAAGTCCCATGCTCTCTACATAGGTAAAACAAAAAAAAGAAAGAAGAAATTAAAAAGGGCGATGCTGGAAAGGAAGGAGTCGGATAGAATGCGCTTTGTGGCCTTGCCGTCGCTAGTGGCAAAAGTCGCCACTTCGCGAAGAGAGAGCGAGAGAGAGAGAGAGAAAGAGATAGATGGAGAGGGTATCTTGGAGATGGAGCAAACAGACACGCACAAACACGCCGGTTTTGTCTTACCCCCTTTCCATCCACCCCCATGGGACCAACGGCAGAGCCTCAGCCCCTCCAAGAGCTCTTGGCGACCTGCCCTCCTCTCAGGTTGATAAGCGAGGGCCGAGGCCAACAGCAAATTCACGAGCTTTGGGGGGGGGGGGGGCCGTGTTTGCCGCCTTCGCCTTGGGCATCCGGGCCAATCAGCGCGGAGAAATCGCTTCCATGTCCATGTGGCCAGCTGGCCACGACGAATGACCCCGTCAACCTCTGCGGTCGAAGGGGAAAAGTAGAAGAGGGGTTGGGTGGGAAAAAGCAGTGACTGACCCGAGGCGTTTGCCTTTGTTGCCCTTTTTGTTTTTTTTACTACTACGTAGTATGGTAGAGGGAGGGGGATACGTGGTTTGTACGCGGTTAGACGCCACGGCTTGCCGATTCGAGCTGAGGTTTTGGCGCCTACGATGTTCGGATCGAGCAGCCTGTCTTGTCTCGGGAGCGGGGTTTTTTTTTTTGTTAAAAGAAATATAAACCAAAAAAAAAAAAAAAACCAGACGCCACTGCGGCTTGCTGCAACGTGGGACCCGGTTGAAATATCGGAGAAAGGCAGCTGGCGGAAGCGGTCATTGGGACCCGGGGGGGGGGGGGGGGGGGGCCGCTCAGCCCTGCGACTTTTTCTTTCGCACATGATGTTTGGGTGGTTGGGTTGGTGTTTGGAATGGTTGTCAGAAGCTCGCTCTTTGGACTGGGACGGACGAGAGAGAGAGGGGGGGGGGGGAGGGCAGGGAATGCGGATTTCCTCTTTCCGCGCTCATTTCTTGTTATATTTTTTTTTGTCTTTCACCCCGGCATGGCATGTGTTTTTTGTGTTGACATGTGCGATGGACATGGTCAACCACGATGCCGGATGATGGCCGACCAGACGGGCCGAGCACATGAGCATGTCGAAAGTTCCTTCGCCGCTCGATGCCTGGTTTTCGGCGAGCTGATGACTTTGGGGTTTTTGTTTTGTTCGATGTTTGGATGAAACGGGGGCTGATAAGCTGATGACGCCGTTGTGCTTAGCCAAGCCTTTCGATCGGCGTAATCTGCATGAACAAAAAAAAAAAAAAAAAAAAAAAAGGTGCACATGTTGTGTGCATTGTGCGTATGATGTAGGAACACACGGGCAATCAATCAATCAATCATCCAGGCGCACCACCGCACCTTACCTTGTTTTGACGGCTGTCAGGAGGCGAAGAGGTGTCGGTCACGGAGGAGTGTGTCTCGGGCTTAGCTTAGGTGCAGGTAGGTTGCATTGTATTTATCATTTGATACATTTCAAATGTTGGGGTTTTTGTTGATCAAAAAAAAAAAAAAAAAAATACATACTACGTCGTAGATAATAGAAACCCTTGCTTCCGCGCCGCGTCTCCGTCTCTCGCCCCCTTTTGTGTATCAGGTCGGGGAAAAAACAAGCACGCAATTCCTATCGGAGTAGGGAGGGAAGAATCCGCCTTGACGCATCCATCCTTCGATGCGAGACTTCTGTCTAGCAGCGATTTCGCATGTCGGGCCCGTCCGCCGTCACCCATTACCGTGGCACCGAGTCCAGGGAGTCGGTCCACGGTCAAGGAAAAAGAAAAGAAAAAGGAGAATAAACCAAACCGAGCAAACCAAAAGAGATGGACATGGAGGTGTGGGAAATAAGACTAGACTAAAAGGCGAACAGCCAAAAAAAAAAAAAAAAACAAATTAAATTAAAGATGAATAAAAAAAAAAAACCGAGAGACAGACAGACGCTCGCCTCTGCCGCCCGGGTGGCAAAACAAACCATGGCCCGCCGCCCTTCGCAGCACGGACAGACAGACCCTGATGCGGAAAGGGGAAAGGCCAAGAATTTATTTCGGATTCATGTTTTGCATAATGGAATTTGGGGGGTTTTTTTTGAAAAAAAAAAAAAAATAATAATTCGCATTCCAGACTGAGGAACCGACAAAGGACGGGGGAGGGAAACGAAAACAACTCTGAGTCCTTCATTATTCATGCCCAGGGTTTATTTTTTTGTTTTTGGGCAACCCAGTGTCTGACCCAACGCGCCGCTGACCGGGCTGCAATGGTTATGTCTGTCTGATCACTTTACCGACCCCCCCCCCCTATCCGAAACACGCCCCCCCTTACCTAGCACTCCACCCCCAATTCCCCCCTCGCTTTTTCCCCAGGCGGTCGTCCCCCCTCCCCCTTCCTCCCCTTCCTCCCGGGATCCCTCCTGGATTGATGGCTTCCGCGGCCACTTGGTGCGCCGGGGATCCGCTACGGACACACCAGGGGCCCCCGGCCAAGCGTCAGTCCTGTTTATTTATTTTAATTTATGATTCGGGGGCTCCGCCTCGCAAAAGCCCGCTCTTTCCCTTCTTCCTCACCCCCCCCCCCCTCTTCGCTCTCGTATAAGCCGAAGGGACACAAACATTTATCTATCTAACCTTTCCCTTCTTCTCCCTCCCCGACCCCGACAAGTTCGTTTCCCGATTCCTCATTGACAAACACAAACACGTTGTGCTCTGGTCTACCCCCCAGGACACACAGTAAAGCAGCAAAAAAAAAAAAAAAAAAGAAGAATATATCCCAAGATTCTCCCGTCCGCGCTGGCGCCTACTCCCACTCGCATCGACTGGCGCCCTCCCCAAGACGCCTGCCAGCCGCCCGCTCAAAGAGGCACGACGACAGCCGCCGAACAGACAACGTCATCACGCCAGACGCCGACATCGGAGCGTCCTGTCGGCGCGCACAGCAACAACAACAACATCAACAATAATCACAACACCAGCAGCCACCATCACCGGCCGAACATGTCGCCCATGGCCGAGCCAACAACGTACTGCCTGGTGGCGGACCTCCGCGCCCTCGACCCCGCCGCCCAGGACGTCGACTTCCACTCGCACAGCTGGGTTCAGCCCATCGACATCGACGACGAGGACCTCATGTTCGGCGGCAAGTCGCTGAGCGCCTGGTACGAGGAGGACCGCCGCCGACTGAGCAGCGGCAGCAGCGACGACGGCCGCAGCCCCCTCGCCCACGACGAGCAGCCACGAGGCCGCGAGCGCGTGCGCCGCCACCGCCGTGCTGCCCCCAACACGCACAAGCAGTGACGGGGTTTTTGCCCGCCCGTCCTCTTTTCTTTTTCTTCTCTTCCTACGCCCGACGCCGTTCGCCGAGATCCCCGGCCCCGCCTCTCCCCCCTCATGGCCCTGTTGCGCATCTTGTCCTCGCACAAACCTGCCGTCATAGATTGTCCTCTCCCTCCCGACATACCGACAACAAAAAAAAAAGGCACATCTGTGCTACCCTGTCGGTCGAGCTGGGAAAGAAATCAAAACTCCCAACCCTCTCCGTCCTTCTCCCTGGCCGCGGGCTCGCCATCTGGAGTCCGGGACCTCCTAAACTCGCTCAGCGGCGTTCTCTCCTCCCACTCTTGTACACGTTTTTCTTTCTTTGCATTTCTCTCGGCAAACACGGCCAAGATGATCATCCTCCTCCTCGTCATACGCATTCGCATCATTGAGATATTCACCACCACCACCACCATCATCAACCCCCACCGCCGCCGCCATCAATTTCCCACGCAACCCCTCGCATAAGGAACACAGGAACAAGCATCACGCCCAGGACATAAAGGGCCACACGAAGCATTTTTTTTCTTTTTTTGTTTTTACAAGGTCGCGTCTCTCCTGCGCCCACGGACGAACATCAGTCGTGCCCGCGCAGGGACGCACGCCAGACGATGGATGAAACGAGACAGCAACACTGCATAGAAGCGCTTTGCAAAATAAAAGGACAGGCTCCGCGTGCGCGCGCGCCACGGGCCACTGAATGGCAGAAATACCATGTATTAAAATGATTTAAAGTTATTACCCTCGATGACTTGACTCAATAAAACCTTTTTTAAAAAAAAACCATCTCTCTCTCTCTTTAAAAAAAAAAAAGGAACCATTGTTTCACCCGTGCTTTGTGACCCGAGTGCGACATTCTCGTCTTGTCTCCCATCCGTCGTTCTGTCGTGCTTCCCCAACTCACGCAGTCATTTCCACCCGTTAGCACCCCCTTCTCCTTTTTTTTCTTTCTCTCTCTCTTCCTCCGCGGCTGCTTCGACGGCCGTCCGGCATGTAAAGAGGCCCAAAACCACGCTGGGCCGCCCCTCTCCCCGCTCTCCAAACGCCCAACCGCCAACGAAGCAAAGAGGCATTCCAGCCCAAGGTGAGGCAAGGCCGGAAAGGAAGAAAAGTAGACGCGGAAGAAGAATGAAAGAAAGGGCCGTGTGGGTGTGGGATTCCAGATTCAGGAGAAGAAGAAAAAAAGCCCCGACAAATCTACTACGTATGCAATCTACCTACTCTTCATGGAGGTGCCCACTTCGCAAAGTCAGCGCATCTGTATGGAATATACTGACTATTCTATACTATTCTATGATGTATGGTGCATGGTGAACATGTTGTTTTTATGGTTAGTTTTTTTGGTAATCAGTTGCCTGTTGAACCGGATTATTCGGCCCGGCGGTCCGCGACGCGCTCGATGGGAAAAAAATAAAAAAGACGGGGCGGGGGAACAAGAATGACACGGGAGGAATGAGGGAGAAAAAAACGGAAACCCCTCAAAGTTTTCTAAACTTGACAGGAAAAAAAAAACAAAAATTAAAAAAAAAATAAATCATGATGTCATCTGCGCGTCGAGCGCAAAACCCATCCTAGTCTTCCTCTCTTCCCCCCACCCGGTCCTTTTCCCCTTCCCTTCGTCCGTAACCTCTCTCTCTCTCTCTCTCTTCCCGTCAGCTTTTCGACGTCGCATTCTGGCTGAGGATGGCGGCATGGCATTCCGTCCCGATGTTGGGCGTCTGCAGCTTGTCGGCCGATTGCGGACCCGGCTTCAGGTAGCAGTCGCCCGGGGCTTGGCCCTTGGCCGCCGTGGCCATGTCGCTCCATAGAGGGATGAACGAGACGGCTTGGCAGGTGCTGTTGGACCCGTTGTACGAGTTCCATGAGGCGCATGCCGACATGCAGCCGTTGAAATCGGCTGTGAAGAGCGAGTACATTGGCACGTTGGAGGCATCCTTGTTGCAGTACATGGTGAACCTGGGCTTTCCATAGACTGGGATTGGTGGTGGTGGTGGTGCTTGCGCGTCAGCTGTTTGTGTGTGTGTGTGTGTGTGTGTGTGTATGTTTCTGCTTCAACTTCTCTCTCTCTCTCTCTCTCTCTCTCTCTCTCTCTCTCTCTCTCTCTCTCTCCCTCTCTCTCTCTCTCTCCCTCCCTCCCTCCCCCCTCTCTACTACGTAGTAAATACTGGAAAGGCATGTCGCCGAAACTTACAGTCCGGCTTGTAAAATGTGCCCGTCGTGGTTTCGCCGTCGTCGGAGCACCCGTTGGAGATCTTGGAGTAGTTGGGCGACGCCGTCGGGCCCGCGCCCGCGGCACTGCCGGTCCTGCTGGCCGCCGCCGCCGCGTACGACGCCTGCAGCTCCTGGTACTTGTCCTGCGCGGATCGGTAGTTGCTGGCGGCGACGCCCGCTCCCGCAGCAAGGCCAATCACCAGCGCCGTCAGCACCGCCATCGCCGCCGAGAGCAGGAAAACCATCCGGGGGCATCCCATCACCGTCCGCCGCCTGGGCCCCTCCTGCTTCTCGTAACGACCGTGGTCGCCGTTCTGGCCTCCTACGGCCTGTGGATGTGACTGGTAATCCTCCGGTCTGTCACACGAGATGGACGGATGTGACGGCCCGGCCGCCGAGTGAAGCGGTGACCATGATTCCTGCCTCTGCTGCTGGTTCTGCTGCTGGTTCTGCTGCTGGTTCTGCTGCTGGTAGTGTAGATGGTGAAATGGCTCGGGATCGCACGCCGCCGGCGCCACCTCCGGCAGATTCTCGTTCTGTACACGGGAGGGCTTCCCTGTTAGTGTGCCGTCATCATGTGAGCCGGTAGCTTTTGTCTGGTTTCTTCACGTACTGTATAATACATATGCAAGAAAGAGACTCAACTGCAGCCCGATTGCAGCAGATGAAAAAAAAAAAAAAGAAAAAAAAAAAAAGAAACCAGAGTCAGCACGAGAGAAAGAAGAAAAAAAAAATGGTGCGTCAGCAAAACTAGAAAAAAAAAAGAGAGAGAGCAAGACGTTTGCTTTCTATAATAAATATGGTTCTGTGTCAGCCTGCATGAGTAGCCCTGCGATAATCCATGCCGATATCCTGCCATTTATGGACCTGCATGGTTCCGATGCTCCGAATAAACCTTCATCTTCTGTTCCCCCCCCTGGCAGGCACTGATGATTAGAGCCTCCAATCACACCCGCGCATTGACTTGTTCTCTCGTCTCTCGTTGTGGTGAGGATCTGCGGCTTACATGCATTTCTCGTGTACCCTGCGACATTGTATTCCAAATAGAACGCATCTTGTTCCATCAACCTCCTCCAACCCTGGCACTCTCTTTCAGCACGTTGCCGAGAAGTCCGCGAGTTGGTTGATGATTGCACCTTGCACATCGTGTCTTTTTGTGCACCTGCACCTTCCTCCTTTCTCCCCGTGTATGTTTGCTACCGTTCGCCATCTACATCTACCTGGCCCTCTGCCGTCGAGCCTTCCCGCCCTTCCATCGTAGGCGCCCGACCCAGGCTGCGAATTTCTGCACCTCTTCTTCCGCAAGAAGACGTTCTACCGTATAATAATCACGGGCAAGCTCCTCGTGTGTTTTGAAATGGTGGACGAACCGATGACACGCCCCACAGAGCCACGCGACATTTTGCAAGTCCTCTTTTCGATGCCAGCCACGCTTCACCACCTTCTCGTGAACAAACCGCGGGATCAGATGATGGTAAGACAACGGGATCCAGTCCCGGTCGCAAATCTCGCAGCCATCTGTACGGCTTTCCCACGATGCTGGCGGCGGCGTGATCAGAGTCTCGACATAGGACGTGATGATGGGCGCCAGGAAATGCTCCGTCGTAGCAGGCAGCGCCGATTCGAGCGTTGGATCCGCGGAAATGAGATGGTAGGTGACCAGTGTCTCGGGGATGGCGACCGGCAAGTCTAAGACAGAGAGATTTTCTGGAGCCAGAGGCAGCGGGAACTGGGCCTGAAGGTCGTCCGACTCTCTCCACGACCGGTGGTCTAGTTCCTTGAGCGCATCAGGAAACGCATCGAAAGCGGTGCTGGCCAAGTAGTCGATAAAGTCAGAAAGCTCGTCCGCGTCATTCTGCAGATGCGACTCGTGCACCTCGGACGGAGCCGTAGTAGTAGTAGTAGTAGTAGCAGCAGCAGCAGCAGTGGTGGTGGTGGTGGTGGTGGTGGTGCGCTTTCTTGCAGACGCCTTGGTTCGTTTTCTGCGTCTTGATTCGTTCTTGCTGGGCTCGTTGCTCAGGGCCGTCGTTTGGAGGAGGATGGATGAGAGACAGTCACGAAAGATGGCGTAGTTGTCGTCTTCTTGACCCTCGACCTCTTGCACAGGGTCCATCTAGGTGGGTACGGTACGAGTAGTCGTCGAGACGGGAGTCTTGGAGAAATGGCGCTCAGCCTCTGATGTGGTGAAACAGGGCAAACGGTTGTGCCGGGTTGCCTTCCCTCCTTCCTTCCTTTCTTCCTTCTCGCTTCTCGGCAATGAGGAAAAGGAATGCGGGGTTTGTTGGTTCGATGTTTGATGGAGGATGGAGGCGACGAGTCGAACTTGAGGGTGGTGGGGCTGGTTGCATTTGCTTCTTCTCTCACTAAGAATCCGTCCGACGTGACAACAAGCTCCGCATCTTCGATATCTGACAGCTCGATACGTGGTGAGGTGGGGAATATGGAATGTGTGGCAAGCGTGCCGCTGCAGGTGTTTGTGAAATCAGATCCAAGAATCCCGGCCGCGCAAGGGGGAGGAACATCTACATTGGGACGACAGTCCGTGAGGCTGTCTAGGATGGAGGCCGATGGTGGTGAGCTGCAACGTTGACGCCACGGCTGTTGGGAATGGAGTCGATGATAGGAATACGAATGGCATCGGCCTTCGGGCCTTTGTCTTGGGTTGCTAAATTTGGTTTTTTTACATAGGACATACAACAAACATGCATACGAATATTTATTTGGTGTGGCTTGCATATTTGGGCTTGTGGGTCTCGGCTTGGGATCCCAGCCAAGCGTGGCCCGTGTCCGCAGGCGGTGGCGGCGGGTAGAATCTAGAATTGACGAGGGATTCAAGGCAAGGCAAGCCGGAAGCAAGCAAGCAAGTTGCAAGTTACACCAGTATCCACCTTAGCTCAACACCAACTTCTCTTTGCCGCTCGCATTCGCCAAATTTTCTCTTTACGAGCCTCGACGACAATCAGCCACTGTGCTGTCAACGGATCATCACTTGTCTGGCACAATAGCTTCCCTGCGAAATTCGTGTGTGTGTGTGTGTATGTGTGTGTGTGTGTGTGTTCAAGCAGCACTCAAAACCACCTACTAGATATACTCATCTCTGGTCCGAGACCGTCTTTACCGAGCGATCGCGTCAACAACACATAGTGAGCCAGCCCGAATCGTCAAGCAGTCTTCCGCCATGGCTCACGCAGACAACCGTGACCAAGGGCGCAGGGACAGGCGCAGTCGCATCGACGCTGAAAATGTGAGCGACAGCCATGACAGGGGCTCACGGAAACATCCGGACGGGTCTCGCAGCGACCGCCGGCGGTCTCGTGACAGACGACGGCGTTCGGAGTCGCCTGGTCGGCGTCGCCGTCACCATCACCAAGACGACGAGCGCTACGGTAGAGCAGAGCGGGGCAGAGGACACGATAGCCGAGGCCCCAGAGATGGTGCTTCTCCAAGTGAGAGCCGCTCGAGCCGCCGTCGGCACACTGGAGAGGCAGACGACTCTGGCAGAGACCGCCCTAGAGGGCAACGGAGCCCAGTCAGGCACGGCGGACCGCTGCCCTCGCAGGAGGCCTCCTTTGCCGTGACGAACGGCGAAGAGCCTGCGAAACCCAAAGAGAAGCCTAACTTCAAGAATTCCGGTGCCTTGGCAGCGGCGTCCAATTCGGTCGCCCAGGCTGACGGAACATCGGTGGTGCTAAAATATCACGAACCACCCGAAGCACGGAAACCGCCCCCACACCATCAGTGGAAACTTTTCGTCTTTAAAGGCGACGATATCGTCGACACCATTGACCTTGGCCTGAGAAGTTGTTGGCTGATAGGACGCGAAACGGCCGTGGTGGACTTGCCAGCAGAGCATCCTAGCATCAGCAAACAGCACGCCGTGATCCAGTTCCGATACACAGAGAAAAGAAATCAGTACGGAGACAAAATAGGCCGCGTCAAGCCATACCTGATTGATCTCGAGAGCGCAAACGGCACGGTTCTTAACCATGACAAGGTGCCCGAAAGCCGGTACCTCGAACTTAGGGATAAGGATATGCTTCAATTTGGCCACAGCACAAGAGAATACGTGGTGATGCTGGCGCCCCGGGACTAAGAAAGCTAGCTCATTCATCGGAGATGACTGGTTCTCAAACAAAACCCCGTCTCGAATTGACGTTGTTTCTCACACTATGCAACTGCCAATACCACACTATTTTTTTTTCTCCCTGTTGTTCATCCCATCTCCGCGATGACGCAAGGTTTTTTTTTTTTTTTTTTTTTCAGGGCACAAGGTAAACCATAAGACACGGTGCAAGAACAAAAGAAACCTACGTCGGCGAATAAGCTTTCACCGTGGGATTGTGCAACTCCATGCGAAGTGGCGTGGACAAACGTCTCGGCCGAGCGGACGGAGCATCGAGATACGGAAAGCATTAATCAAAGTGATTGACATGCCGAGAAATGACAAAAAGCCAGTCGCCAAGTCGCATTGGATGCAAGGCTATCGACGGCCAAGTGACGGGCCCTGGTTCAAGACCTTGTGCTCCCCCCTCCCCCTTTTTTTCTTTCTCTGATGGAGCGAATCAAACAAAAGATCCGCTGCCAGATGGTCGGAGCAGAGCCAGCAGCGAGAAGGAGCTTCATGACTCAAATTGGTAACTGTGACACACAACGAGACCAGCCCCCAAGCCTGAGGTGGTGGTGCTGGAAAGTTACCGCAATGTAACCTGGCAAGTTAGACTTTGGCACTGTTCAAGACGGTCCAAGGCGGCGCAGCCCTAGATGAAGCGCCAAGTCAGGCCAATCAAGTGAGTCTTTCTTCATCTCGTCTGACTGAAAGGGTGTGTGCGATCATGCGCTCTCTCGCATTCGATTCATTGTTTCACGCTGCTGCGCTTCCGCCATGTTTCCTTGGTCGGTGATACAAAGGCCATGGTCGCAACAAGGCCGGCCAATTACGCCGGAAAGGGCTGCTGCCATAGTCTCAGCACACCAGCAGCGCTGCCTTGTTCACCAGGATATTCCAATATCTGTTTCATGGGCTTGTGGTTTCATTGCTTCGTTACTGAATCTTGATGGGAAAAGAAGGCGTATACTCTCTGTTCGTCATATATCACACATGCTAATCGATGCATAACGGATTTGCTACTATACCTAGAGTGAAACTGAGGTTGAGCCACATAAAGCGACACGCATAAACCATCTCTCACGTTTGCACCCCACGCCACCATGTCTGCGGAGATCCATCACATGCTGGCAGGGAAATTTATGATGAAGCGAAAGGACTATATCCTGCCAGATCGTGTGAGTCTTGGCTCAGTCTGGCAGACTGCCGCTAGCCCGATTGTCGCCAAGTTCATCCTCTCCAGCCGATGTTACTGGCAGCCTAGCAAGTGTCGGTGGTTGAGCGGAGTCAACTCGCATTCGCCAGCCGAGCTGCTCCCTCACCTTCCACATCTAGGCTGTCTCTTTCGGTAGTTCTACCCAGACGCTCTCTGATTTGGAGAGACAGACCATCTATCCTGGTTAGCAAAAACTTCCAGCACGCAAGGGGGGAGGGGGGGTCGGGACGGCACCCCTCCCTCCCCAACACAGGCAACACCGGGTTGTGGGTTGTGGCAACACAACACATGGCACACAATCGACTAGACAAGTTGAACTTGACAGCATTGAGCCCGGGAAATGGGGCTCGCAAAACGTTGCGTCCGTGCAAGCATTACGAATGCGATGTCTAAACGTGTGGCAGCACCACCCACCGTCTAACAAGACTGGACGGGGCCATTAGTCGATGCCGCCTATGTTTTAAGCTTGGTCTACTGTGAAAGAAAAGAGAGAGAGAGACAGAGAGAGAGACAGAGAGAGAGAGAGAGAGAGAGAGAGAGAGAGAAAGCGAGACTAAGAAGGGGGAGCGCTAGGGCGTTGTCCGTCATTCGCATTCACGCTATAGACAATGCGAAGTGCTCAGGCCGCGAGCAGCATTGTCAGGAGAGCGAGCATTGTATAAAGGCACACGACTTGTCTTCTCCTTCCGACAATATTCGGCACCCATACATGATTAGTTACTCATCACTAGCCTTCTTTTTTTTTTCCGTTTCCATCACTCGCGTTTCCATCACTCGGCATTGCTGGCACCGTTTGGCTTTCCGTTGCTGTTTGTTTTTGTTGTTTCTAATTGTGACTTCCACACCGACCCCAGATTGTCTGGGCACTTGACTCGACTCGACTTCCCCCCCCCCCCCCCCTTTTCTCCCCCGCACAATAAGTAATCATGGTAAGGTTCCAATCTTGGTCACCACCTCGCATCGAATACATGGTTCTCCGGGCGGCGGGCGGCGGGCGGCGTGTCTCGCGTTTTCATTCCAGCCCGATGACCCCGGAGGTTTCGTCGTCCCCCTTTACTAAAACGACATGTTGTTAGCCCGTGTCCACCCTCCCCATAGAGCGATACGAGACGAGCGCCGTCTACACGCACCCGGAGGCCAAGGTCGACATCGTGCTCGTCCACGGCCTCAACGGCGACCCGCAGAAGACGTGGACGGCCAGCAACGGCACCTTCTGGCCGGCGGACCTCCTGCCGGCGGCGCTCAGGGGCTCGCGTGCCAACGTCCTCACGTACGGCTACAACGCCGACGTGTACTCGCGGCGCAACGACCGCAGCGCAAGCGACAACTTCATCCACCAGCACGCGCAGACGCTCGTCACAAACCTCACCATGTTCCGCAAGAGCGAGGGCACCTTCCGCAACCCCATCATATGGGTCTGCCACAGCCTCGGCGGCATCCTGGTCAAGCGAGCGCTCCTCTACTCCAACGACGTCAGGGCCACCCACCACGAGGACTACCGCTCCATCTTCGTCTCGACCTTTGGCCTCATCTTCCTGGGCACCCCGCACGCCGGCTCCGACGCCGCCACCTGGGGCCTCATGCTGCAGGGCATGGCCGACGCCATCATGCCCCGTCGCTTCTTCGAGTCCGAGTCCGTCCTCCTCAAGACCCTCAAGAAGGAGAACGAGACCCTCGCAAACATCAACTCCCACTTCCTCGACATATACCAGCGGTTCCGAATCCACATGGTCCACGAGAACCACAAGACCGACGTCAAAGGCACCAAGTATGTGTTTACCCTTTCACCCCCTTCCCCCCCCTTTTCAAGTCTTTTTGTGTGTTTTTACTTTTTTTTTTTTCGGCAAGAGACCCCCGTAGACTAACCAGCTTTTTTTTCTTTTTTTTCTTTTCAATCCTACAGAATCACAGTCGTCGAAGCCAGCTCCGCGAGCCCCCAGCTCCCCGGCGTGACATACTACGGCGTCGAAGCCTCCCACTCCCAGATGTGCAAGTTCGCCAGCCCCAGCGCACCGGGCTTCAGAGCCGTATCAACAGCCATGAGGGACTGGGTGAGCGACGCGCCCGCCATCATAGACGCCCGCTGGCAGGTAGAAGAGCACGAAAAAGCCTTCCGCATGCAGCAGGACGTCAAGGAGCGAATTTCCCCCTTCGTAAGCAACCACCAACCCCCCCCCCCCCTTAATCCCCCCCGCGCATCTAACATGTCCAAAAAAAAAAAAAAGGTCTCCCCGTCCCCGCCCTTCATCACGAGTCCCTACCCCCGCCGCTCAAGCGACATGTCCAGCGTGTCGACTCTGTCCCTCCCGCCCTCGTCCGAGGTGCCACGCTCCCTTATCATGGACGCCGCCGCGTTTCCGACCGTCACTGTCGGCGGCCGCGTCCTACCTCCCGAGGAGGTGCAGGAGCTTTCAGATCAGCTGTACAAGCTGTGCCGGAGGAGCATTTGAGAGGAACGGGGGGTTTGATGAAATTGAAAAAGAAAAAAAAAAGTCATCGAGATGTGTGTTGCCTTTTTCTTAAAAGTCTTGTATATAGGGTCTAGGGGGTTGTGGTTTTCTTTTTTTTTTTTTTTTGAAGATGATCTTCGCTCGCGAGGGCATACCGATGGGTTTTTTTTTTTTCATCTCGGAAAGTCTGTTGGCTTGGGTATATACGGGGTTCTTTTCTCAGGGAGCATTGCACACAATTGGGTGATATCTACATATCACATATACATATCTATTTCTATTATTTATACTACCAAAAGAGCTCTTTCGAGCCTGCAAGCTGTAGATTGCATCGATAATGAAATTATCTTGAACTACTTTTCCGTTTTCCTTGATGCCGTCTGTTTTGCAGTGAATATCCTTCCATTGAACTGGTTTTATCGTATGACCCCCCCCCCCACCCCCCGCGTCTTTGGGAATCCTGGATCCTGGCCACATTGTCATCGTCCATCTCGATACATCCAGATTAGGTCCTCTTTATCAGAACTCGTTTTTTTTTGTCGTGGTTTCTTTCCTCTCGCGATTGTCGTGGCCTATTCTCGTCTGGTACATGGTATGATGTGGCGAGAATCACGAGCTGACCGAAAGCTTGTTTATGAGTTTACGCCTGGCATGCCGACGTAAGCAAATGAAAGATTCATTCCACTTGTTGCGTTTGTTTTTCTCCTCAATTGCAAGCTGTGGTCTTCCGACTGGGTTCATATCGTATCTGATTATGGTCCCGTTCATCTCGCCATTAATCGGGCCGCAGCAAAGAATACGAGATGACAATGGCGACGAGATTTCGTCATCAGGACGTTTTTCTCAAGATGCAATTCTTCAACGAAGCGACTCAACCCCCCCCCCCTTTGTTTTTTTCCCTCTCCTTTCATCCGGGAGCGCTGGGGCTGTGACCCAATCTGACATTGAGATGTCATCTTGCACGCCTCTGTCCAGGGTTCCGGTCCGGACATGTCGGTAAATCAGGCCTTTGCCGGGAAAAGATGCAACTATGGACAAGGCAACAGGCGGGTTCACACAGTCCTGGTTCCAAGGATATGATGCCGTCAGCTCAGAACGTCATGGATATATTGAATATTTCGACCTGAGGACTCAGACTGACGTCAGTATCAACCCTGCGGAGAGTGTGATTCCGTGCCGAAGCTGGGTAGGGATCTTGAGGAAGTTCGGACCATAATTATGCGCTGAAAAGCGAAAGGCATTCAAAATACGAGTCGAGATTGAGTGGTGGAGCCTCTGTCCCGTGTCGTCTGTGGGCATCTTGCAGCTGTGCAGGTGGTGGATCGTGGGCCAGCTTGGCATTACGGCATACCGAGATTGCTGTCATCGGGAACAAGGCCAATGTAAGCCAGCCAATGGAGCTGTGGAAATGTTTGCACCAAGAGAAGCGTCCGAGTACGACGCCGATTCGCCGAGCCTGTCGAGCCCGCAGAATCGACCATTTTCAGATGCCTGAGCCCTGAGAACGGACAGCCACACGCGACGCATCTATGGGACGACTTGGTTAGCATATATTACCAGGCAGGGTTTTTTTCCTTTTTTTCCCTTTTTTTTTCCTTTTTTTTTTTCCTTTTTTCTCGTCCAGTTTGTGTTGCTCGCCGCTCTCTCGGCACATGGGTACAATGTCGCGCGTAGGAATCGCAGATTCGTACGACGCGGCCGGTGGGTGGCTTCCCATGCCGAAGCCGTGGGCTGTTACGCCGTAACGGCAAGGGACAAGCCACAAAGCTGCCATCTCAACGGCGGGAAACGACGGTTTTGCCGCGGTGTGTTCTTTGTTGGAATATTCTCCTGCTGTTGAAAAAGAAAAGCCCCTCCTTCCCCCCCCCCCCCCCCCAACAGCAACAACAACCGATCGAGACGTGGCAGGGAAACAGGGGTTTGTAGTTGTTTCTGATTGCTTGATGAGTCTTGCAGATGCAGGTGCAGGTGCAGGTAGAGGTTGCGTATGCAAAAAAGCGTCTTGTAATATCAGGTTGTGTCAGATCAGCTAATGCTATACCAGGCGGGGCGTTCTTTCTGCATACCAGGTCCCTTATATCGCGGTCGGTTAATGCTCGAATGGGGCCACCGGTTTGAGATGGAGCATACGATCGGCCTTGTTCTGAACTGAACTGAGGCGAAGACGATGCGAGATGATGGGGGATGGCGGGTTGTTCCCAACATAGCCATTTGGCACTGTGCGTCGCGGGCATACATATGCCTATATACTATATACACGGTGGTCAATGGCGTACTGCGATGCATCACGCACTGTACCCGCGACGTCACCGCTTCTGAGCACAGGTGGCGGGCAGTCAGTCCCTCCTCTCCTGCACCTGTCAATCAATCTCGACAGTTGTTGACTGGCCGCCAAGGCTGCGGGGTGGTTGAGTCTTTTGTTTGTGTCAGTCTGTCGCATCCGGTTTCGACTTCAAACCTGATGCTTCATTCATCGACGCGGCGCAGAGCCTTGCTTCTGGACCATGTGGCCGACGGGCTCTCTTTCATTGTTACAATCACGTTAGACCAGCGCCCGCTCTATATCATATTCCTACATGCCTGGGACGGAACACACGATGTTGCGCCAAACTGCCGCTGCGCCGCATCCAATGATGCGACAACTGCGCAGCACAGAATCCACCTACAGCCAGGGTCCAACCGTTCGAAGAAAGAAAGAAAATTTTTAAAAAATTGCCAAGGCGGCCCGATGTAGTGGAGAAACTGGATCTGCTGGGATCTCGTTGCCGGGCATGGCAATCTGCACCTGGTCGTCGTCATGAATGGACCGTCGGTTGCCCCATCGCCGTCCACGCCGAGGTGGTTTGCTAAAAAAAAAAAAAAAAAGGAGAAAGAAGCAAAAAAAAAAAAAAAAACCTGCACGCTCGTGGGCCTTTTTATCCACTTCGATTAATTACCGTCAACTTACACCCGTGCCGTGAGTTGAAATCCGAGACATGGTAGCATGATTGATGCTATGCTCAGCTGGGTGCCGGACATCGCGTCCGTGTTGCGCACTTCATCCTGACCCATTCGTTGGCGATGGATGATACGTTGGATACAGGTGGCATCGTTGCCCGTCGAAGCCAGGAACCATGGAAGTTGTTGGCCCGAAACAGAACCATGATAGATGCGAGGACGACGTGGAGATCAGGGCACGCTTCTCGGTGTCGGCCCGGCCAATGTCACGCGTTGACCTTTTCGATGTCAGTTTCGCCTTCTTATCCTGTTATTATATAAGGCCTTGTTGAGCCCTCTTTTCAACTCGATCTTGATCATCATTCATCTTCTATCTCTGCTCAATCTATCTCATCCTCATCTTTCTCCCCTTTGCTCACAGCTACATTCGAGTTCTTGCTCTTTGTTCAGTATCCTCATCCTCCATACCTCTTCTTCTTCTTCTTCTACTACTACTACTACTACTACTACCACCACCACTACTGCTCTTTTTACCTACCTCATCAAACCATGGCTCCCTCTGCGATTTTCCCCGAGACTTATTCCGGGCGTCAGATCCCGCTGAGGAAGATGGTCTCGGGATATTCTCCAAGCAGATCTCACAGTAGTTCCGTTTCCTCCGTCTCCTCTGTTGCGTCCATCAGGCTAAACGACGGCAACTCCATCCCCCAGGTCGCCCTTGGTGTGTACAAAGCCCCCAATGGTCGAGAGACTGAAGACGCTGTCACGGCTGCGCTCGAGGCCGGCTATCGCCACATTGACTCGGCTGCCCGCTATGCCAACGAAGAGGCCTGCGGTCGTGCCATCCGCAGATGGCTCAAGAAGACTGGCACCCCCCGGGAAGAGGTGTTTGTCTGCTCCAAGCTCTGGGATGCCGACCACGGCTACGAGGCCACTTTCAACGCCTTGTGTTCCTCTCTGGAGAAGCTGGGCCTCGACTACCTCGACCTCTACCTCATTCACTCTCCTGCCGAGAACGTGGAGAAGCGACTGGAGAGCTGGCGCGCTCTCGAGATGGCCAAGAAACTCGGCAAGGTCAAGTCGATTGGCGTGTCCAACTTTGGCGCCGCCCACATCAGAAACCTGCTAGAGAACGCCACCGTGGTGCCCGCGGTCAACCAGGTGGAGGTACATCCCTTCTGCCAGCGCGAGGCCCTCGTGGAGCTCTGCAAGAAGCATGGCATCAGGATCGAGGCCTACTCTCCTCTGGCCCGCGGCAACAAGCTCACGGATCCAACCATTAGCAACATTGCCAAGAAGTACAACAAGACATCTGCGCAAATCCTGCTCAACTGGAACGCCGCCCGCGGCAACGTGGTGCTTCCCAAGAGCCTGACCGCCTCGCGCATCCAGAGCAACCTGGACAGCTTCAACTTTGAACTGTCGGCCGAGGATGTGGCGACCATTGACGCGCTAGGTTCCGAAAACTACGTCACTGGTTCCATGCACAAGTCTGCTGACTGAGTGGGAAATGAAAATGATGCTGCAACGAGCATGATTTGTTACAGAACGAGCGACGCCAAACGACGTTGGAAGCATCATGGCTGGGTTCCAGGGATATAGATGGGGAAAGGGGGAAAAAAATGCCAACCAACATGGCCAGCCACAAACAACAAAAATTTACAGCACACCAGTAACAACAGTACAGCCAACAAAAAGACCCTCGGCGCGACCAGGGTTCGCTGGAACAAGGCTAGGTGGAAAATTGATAACAGCAGCAGCAGCAGCAACAACAACAACACCATGTTAGACAGGGCAGATAGGCATGCCGTGGAGCATGGTGGTTTTTTTTTCTATGGTGTGTGTGTGTGGGTTTCTTTTGTGGGTTTGTTTTGTTCTTTTTTTCTATTCTTCTTTTTTGTGGGGGGGGGGGAGGGGGGGAGCATGTACCCATCAGGAACGTGTTTCATGGACTTTGGCATACACTTGGGAACCGCAGAGAATAGAATAGACTGGAAAACGGGCGTTTGTGTTTTTGCTTTTTCTTCTTTTCTTTTTTTTCCACCTATTGGAAATGACCCATTAGACTTATTAGAGAAGAGACGTCCAAAAGTTGGCCTAAATTAAAAGAGGACATTGAAATTGAAAAAAAAAAAAAAAAAAAAAACAAGCATACCTGATGAGATGTCAGACATGTCCAGTGCCGAAGACGAAACGAGGACACGATGAAACGACTAGGAGATGCAGGGAAATCGTCTGGTGCATGGCAACACGACATGACATGGCTCGTACGGCAACACGGCCATGTACGTAGTAGTATGTACATAGTAGTTCAACTTTTGATCGGGCGATTCGGAGACGGACCGAGCTGGGCTCCGTTTGACCGAGCCCCACCTGTTTGAGGGTGTGGTTCTGGCGGGAATGGCGTGAGCTTTTTTTTTTTTTTTTTTTTTCACACATGGCACTGGCACCTGCATCGCATGCGCTTTGAACAAATGGGTGGATGCGCGAGGACAAATGGGGGCAGACGCAGGTGGGTTCATGATTGGCTTGATGAGGTATATATGTGAACGTGGTATGTATTCCCATATATTACGTAGATAATACTATATAATATGTTACATTGGACATTCGTATAGTGCTTCTTTTGGCGTGAACGTGTTTCCTTCTTTTTTCTTCTGGAAAGGCGGTGACGACAAAAAAAAAAAAAAAAAAACCAGGGTAGGCGGCAAGCAACTTGTTTACGACGATTCATTTGGCCAATCAGCAAATCAGCAATGTCATCCAATCAAGGTCCCCGCTTGCGCTTCGGAGAGTCCCGCGGGAGAAAACAAAAGATGAAAAAGAAAACAAAAAAGAAGAGAGCGTATTTGCTCGAGACCGGAGACTACGAATGCTTCGCATCCTAGGGGGAACACAAGACAAGGGGTGGGAAATGCATACTACAGCTATGCATGCAACCCTAAGCTGACTTGTTTATTTTTCTTTACGTTTCGTTTCTTTTCTTCTCTTTTGATTTCTATGGGGTGGTTGTGTGGTTTTTTTTTTTTGCGCTTCTTTTCGAAGGGAACCCCCCCCCCCCCTCCCTCCCTCTTGATGCATCCGGCCCGGATGTGTGTGTGTGTGTCAAGGTGTCTCGAGTCTCGAGCACGCCTTGATGCTGATCGGTGACGGGAAAAGAGATGGGAAAAGGGGGGGTTCGGTCAGTTTTGAAATCGGGTTTGGCTTGCGCGCTGTGCGACAGACATGTATGTGCGTGGGCGTGGGGCGATGAGCTGCGATTGCGACGAGTTGCGATGCCCCCTCCCTGGTGAAGAAGATCGGTTTTTGGAGATTGCGGTTGTGGCGAGTTGGGGGAAATGGAAATGAAACTGGCTTTTTTTTTTTGTTGGGTGAGATTTTTGCCATTTTTCAATCGTATACTTGCTCATCTCTTTTTTTTTTCTTTTCTTTTTTTTTCTTTTCTTTTTTCCTTTTCTCAGTCGTTGGGAAATCGGGACAATAGTGCGTTTTACGATGAAGCAGACCCATTCCGGCACAGTGAGATCTGGCGAAGATAACGAAGATCGAGCGACCAGATGATGAGATGGCCTCATTTAGGGCCGCCGCCGGTTTTTTTTTTTTTTTTTTTTTTCTTCCAAAACAAAATATACATCATTTTTTACAACAACGTACTTTTATTTTCAGCCCAGCTCATGGGCTGGCTATCAAGCCCCATCTTGATTCGACCTCAACTCAACTGACTGGTGTGTTTTTTTTTCTCCACGTCCCATCGCGCGATATCGTCGATAATAGGAGGATGAGGATGGATGTCTGCATGCCGAGAAAATGAAAAGAAGACGCACTAGGTGTTTTGTCCTCGGACACAATAAATCTCATTTTCCGCTCGGCTGCAGCGGCTAGCGTCCATGTTTTTTTTTTTTCTATATATTTCTTTTTTTTCTTTCTTTTTTCTTTCTTTCAGCTTTTCCGTGTGCAGTCCAGGTCCAGCTTGGTCTCACGCCCTCCGCCAGAACACCCTCCGCGCTCTCCCGGCCAAATCGTACCCATCACCACCTTGGTTATCGCCTGACGGGGGTCGTGGCACCAAAATTACGGTGAGGCACGGACGCGTCAAGAGGCGTATGCGTATGCAAGTGCATCGGGGGAAAACAATGCATTTTCTGGGTCCTCTTGGGTTGCCATGAATGCTGTGCTCCAGCTGGCCCTGAAAGGTTACTGTAGCTTTTTCTTTGAACGAGACAAAAAGAAAAGAAAAGAAAAAAAAAAAACCACTACGTAAAAGTACATAGTAGATAAAGAAGAAGGATAAAAAAAAAACCACCCTGGCCCCTGTTTTCGCAGCGACCCTGGCAGATGGCAGGTCGCCGGGCGAGACATCCGCATGCGTTGTAGGGTAGCAGCGACACTTAACAGGTTAAAAAAAAAAAAAAAAAAAAAAAAAAAAAAAAAAAAAAAAAACGACCATCATCATGTTGCGGTTTTTGTTAAAGATGCTGGCAAGTTGCACGGCTGCTAGTTTGCCCCATCGAGGCCCCACCTGGCAGCCGCCCATTTCTGCGTTTCCAGCTGCATTTGACTTTTTTGGATTGATTGGCTGGCTGATGGGTGATATTTTTTTTTGGGTTTGACATGTGAAGCAAAAGAAGAAAAGGTAAAAAAAAAAAAAAAAAAAAAAAAAAAGAGAGAGAGAGAGAGAAAAAAC
>JABAEC010000194.1:0-30868 GCA_013435705.1 Claviceps paspali | reverse complement strand
CCCCCCCCCCCCCCCCCCCCCCCCCCCCCCCCCCCCCCCCCCCCCCCCCCCCCCCCCCCCCCCCCCCCCCCCCCCCCCCCCCCCCCCCCCCCCCCCCCCCCCCCCCCCCCCCCCCCCCCCCCCAACAATGGCGGGCACGACGGTTTTCCTCTGTCTAGAGCCCGTTCAACTTTCCTCTTTGCATTGTTTTCATCTGGGAGCTGACACCACAATGCACAATGTTAGACGGCTGGGTACCAGGTACCTGGTTGACTTATAAGTGTCTCATACAGCCCAGCTGTGGGAGACATTCCCTGCTGGATCACATCATGGAAATCATTCTCGGCTGCTTGGCAGGTCATAGTCCCAGAGACATAGCAACTTGTCGTAAAAGCTGGTGGAAACACACCTCAGGCTGCTGCCTTGGGACGTCTTGATGAAGTCGGATGCATAGTTCATGCTTCCATGCTCTTCGAAGCGACCAACAACTGACGCATGCCAGTTTTGTCCGTCGCTGGTGGCGATCCTGACGATTCTGGCTCCAGCATGCATGCATGACGCCAGGGCGCGTATTTCGACAGATGACCCTGAAAGACCGGCATCAATCAGGCCCAGCCTCCAGACACCACCGCCGAGATTGACATCGCACAGGGGTCGCACCTTCTTGGCGCCGTAACTCTCATGCAAGTCATGTATCGCAAAGACGCGAAGATGGTCATCATAGCTCCCGGTCAAGACGATGCGACCACCGTCCGTTGTCCGATGGGCGAGCGGCAAGATTGCCGTGACACCCGCGTCGTGATGCCCCTTGATGCTTATCGGCGAGTACGCAAAGTGAACTTGCTGCTGGTCGGTGACATTGGGCCACGAAAAGGAAGTGTACCTCAGCACGGAGTCATCGCCACCGCAGTACGCCGTCGTAGACGTATTGTCGTCATTCCCGTCCCGCGAACCCGAGCTAGACAAGTTT
Source organism: Claviceps paspali (assembly GCA_013435705.1). NCBI lineage: Eukaryota > Fungi > Ascomycota > Sordariomycetes > Hypocreales > Clavicipitaceae > Claviceps > Claviceps paspali. The sequence continues at coordinate 29,919 of JABAEC010000194.1, read as the reverse complement.
ACTGACCAGGCCTCCAACGAATTCTCGATGCCCAGGTCGGTCCAGCCGTCGATGCTCCAGTCGGCGTCGAGATGTAAGAGCCTGGCCAGTCCCGTAGACGTCGTGACTGCAATGACATTGCTCCGAGAGCGGTGCCAGTTGCATTGCAGGAACAAAACGTCTTCGCCCAGATCTTCACACCGGCTGGTGGCCAAGTGCCGCAGCGCAGGGCTGCATCGAGGCTCCAGGCCGTAGACGGACAGCGAGCCAGTGCTGGACACGACGGCCAAAATGCTCCGGTCACCTCGATGGCTCGGGTTGAATCTCAGATCCAACAGTGCCGAGGGCTGAATCTCTGTCTGAACCAAGCGCCTGCAGTCCGATTAGACATTGGATACAAGCAACCATCCATAGCCCGCAAGGCTGTGCCTGTGTCGCAGCCGCATTTGCTCACTGAGACTTACAGGCTACTTCCAACGATCTGGAATAAGAGCAGACTTCCATTCCGGCTCTGCGGCACCTTGTTCGCCACGTCTTGTTCGGGCCCTTCCGCTGCAGCTGATTCTGTTTGCGCACTGTCGTTCCTCTCCAAGTTGTATGTTCCCACCACAAAATACCGAGAGTCACCAGGGCAGAATTCGAGGCAGCTCGGGGGCAGATCAAGCGTGACGTGTGCCGTGGAAGGAATCGGTTTCAGATCGGTCATTGTGATGATTTTTTTTTTTTTTTTTTTTTTTTAGTCTTTTTATCTTTATTTTTGCGTCTGTTTTGTTTGGCATGAGCCAAGGTCAGAAGCGGTCCAAAGCAACTTGCCAGACAGAATCCTCACGTGTTATCAAGGGGGAGAAAAAAAAAAAAAAAAAAAAAAAAAAGCTACGCCACGCCAATTGTGGCCAGGCCACAACAGCTGGCGGGACGTGCCTATCCAATTATCGCATGATGCAGGGTGCATGTCATTTCGCTGCGTCTCGAACCTGTGGTGGTCGACCTGACGCAGCCATTCATTCATTCATCTTGATAGATCCGGGTTTCGATGCGAGCACCATGGATAAAGTTGCCGACGACGATGATCAGTTTTACGGTATGCTCCCTCATTGTCATTTGGCTCGAGGTTGCGGCTTGCTGACCCGGCTCCTTCGTTTAGGACTACCGGCGGAGAGACTGCAGTTGGAGTCTCGCGTACAACAGTTCAATGCCTCCGAATGGATAGCTCAGCGCGGCAGCAGAAGTGTGGGAGATGCGGCCCCAAAACCTCTGCGGGCCATTGATACGGCAAAATTGCACAATCCGTATGCTGGTGTGAGATATGCTCGGCAGCTCACAGAGACGTTGAATGATTTTTTGTCTCGGCTTCCGCCCGCGACCACCAACCGCGCTGAAGACCTGCCCTGGATATTCATCTGCAATCCCTTTGTTGCGCGCGAGGAGAAGACTACTACGGATGATGCCTTCATGAAGGGCAATCAAGACGAGGGCCCTTCTGAAGGCGGCCGACAGTTGGGTCTCGTTGTTCAAGGAGCAACGGAGAGACTGGGGCTGTTGGCCGAACTGACGCAGCGAGTGAAAGGTAGTGGGCGAGGCTGCGACTTCATCACGCGAGAACTGTTCCAAGAGCGAAGAAACGCCGTAGCAGACATTCTTCGCTTGGCGCACGCGGGGCGGGTGCGTACTGGCAAGGCAAGTATCGTAACTGGACATGTTTTCGTTCTCCCCCGACCGCTACTCAGCCACTTGACTTGCGATTCATGATTGATTGCCCTTTGACTCGTGAATGTCGAGACAAGTGACCATCAGCACTGACCAGCCTCCTCTTCCCTCTCACGTACCAGTGGATGCTCTTCTGCGCTCCGGCCACGGTAAACGACATGTGGGAGCTGGTTGCCAGAGCCACAGCAAACAATGAGCTTGGTGTCGCAGCCAAGGTCGCACCCCGATCAGAACTGGATGACTCGGGAAGAGAGCGGCTGATTTGCGTGTACACATCTGATTTCATGGACAAAGCAGACGTCGCCCGTATTCTTCAGAGGATGAGAGAACTGAAGATTACTGATTCCAGTCGGCAAAACATATACTACAAGCCAGGTGGGTTCGACGCATTGTGGCACGCGGCCTGTATCCCTCAAACGGAGGACCTTCTTGCTGACGCCATTCGTCGTGAGCCAGACATTTTCACCTATGTAGGCATCGCCGGGGGCAATCCTTGGGAGCTGCCGGCTTCGATTTACAGCTCGAGGGAGTTTTTGTGTGATTGAGGGTATTATGTGTGCACGAGACACGAGATAACGGCATGACAACTCTCACCGTGCTTGAGCTATCGTCCAGATAGCTCACCTCGGATGGCGGAAATTGTCAATGGGTGTAAAGTTTTCGCATACTATATGGTTAGATTCCACGTCTTTCCACTATGACAACGGCGTTGAGCGGGCACCCTTTTTGTCACCTCACGCTGCCGGCATCGTCTGAGCTATTCAATCCCATGACTGCTAGCTGTCCCATGAAGACAATGAATTGGCGGATGTGGCGGAGTGTCTGTCCCCATCCTTTCCAGCCCCTACCCACCAGTACTACTTGGACGCTCTAAAGGAACGATGAGTCAAGGCGAGAAGAGAAAGAAGAAGAGGAGGGGAGAAGGGGAATGCGCAAAGTTTGTTTGTCAACGGGAAAAGTCAGCTGAAGCTAAAACTCATCGCAAACATCGTACTGCGCGCCTTCCTTCATATCAATGATCCGGAGAGGCAGGACGAGTCGGTAAGCACTGTTCCCATTTAGGTAGTAGCGGTGCAGCTTTTTGGAGCGGAGAAAGCCAAGCCTTTCATAGAGCTTCATGGCTGGGACGTTTGTCTCTTCCGTCTCCAACACAATCTCATCCGCGTGGCGTTTGATCATGGCGTCTATCGCTTGTTTTACCAAGGCTGTTGCGATCCCTTGGCCTCGGAAAGAAGACTCTACTGCGAGCATGGCGATGTAGCCGCGGCGTGTAGGAGGGGAGTGAGATGAATGGACCTCCAGTTTGCAAACAACGACACCTATCAAGGATGAGTCGGTTGGGTTGAGGGCCTGGGAAGAATGTTAACCACGACGACTGGGGCACGGGACATGCTGTCTGTTCTTCAAGGGAGTTGTTTGCTGCTGCTGCTATTTTTTTCCATGGCCAGGCAAACTTTTTTTTTGTAACTTTTGCACGTGAACCTCACTAACCATGAAACAGAGATGAGCCCACTGGCAGAGAAAATATCTGTAAACGTATATGCTATATGGTTCACTGAGATCTTTCGATATAAGCGAGCGTATGGCCGGCAGGTACTGGGACTCCAGTTCATGTTGGTATTGGGTGTACCGCAGGTCGACGAGGGCTTCTTCCTGCTTCTGCGGCAGAGCCATGACGGCGCACTACTATGTGCTCTTGACTATTTTGACAGCGCAAAAAAAAAAAAAAAAAAAAAAAAAAAAAGGCAAGAAAAATGGGGGCTGGTGAGAAGGCGATGGGAGGAGAGCCGTCCGTCCGCGTCCGTATTGAATCAAGGTCGATCCGGCCGTCTGAGACGCCACCGTGAGCCTAAAGTGGCAGAACACAATTGCCAGGGTGAATCCGGCGAAATGAGCTGCTGATGACAGGTTTCTCGAGCCCGAATGTGTACATGCACCAGCCCAAGGTGGATGGGGTGTGTGTGTGTGTGTGTGCGAGCCGAACCCACGTCGTTTTGGTGCGTAGGAGTGATATTGCTTGGCGGGATGATGGAATGCTTGAGGCACCCCTCTTTCCCCTCCCCCCCCCGGATGCCGGACAAATATGTGGTTGGTAGTCGTGATGAAATTGGTGAGGGGAGAGCGGTCGACTGGCGTACTTTTGAACTGGCGTACCTTTGAACTTGGCGTACCTTTTTTTTTATCAATGCCTGCAGGGTAAGGCAGGTAAGCAGTGTCACATGTGAAAGACGGGGACTGGGACTTGGTACGAGAAGACGTACGTACGAGAAACTGTCAACCCACCCCCCCTGCCACCTGTGGGAATGGTGCTAGGGCGAGTTCCAGGTTCCCAGGCCACCTAACCACTTCGTTCTAGTCGGCCATCTCGACATGTCGAGCTCCTCATCTGCCGATTCCTCCCACGACGGCGAGGACACGTACCAGGTCAAACCATCCCAGGGCGCCGCGGCGAGTTCGACTATTTCTGCGCCTGGTCATCATGGCAAGCACACTTCGTCGCCGCACGCCGCGCGAGACACAATCCATCGGCAGCGAGCCGCAAGACTTGGACGACCACGATGGCCATGACGAGCATCCAGCTGCCGGAACAACGTCTACTATCCGTGTGGTGGACACGGTGCCGAGGGCGACACGCAAGCGACGCAATACCTTCATCTTCTTGCTGGGCGGGCTGTGCGGCTTGCTTGCCGCGGGCTTCTTCGCCACGACGAATGATCTTATAGAATTGCCCGAGATTGGCGACCTCAGCATGGACAGCCTGTTCGACGTGCTCCCAGCCGGTCTCATAAAGGACATGCGCGATCTGGTCCAAGGAGAGCGCGAGGTGACGGATGCATACGACTCCTTCTCCGTCGGGCTCAAGGCCCGGGCCGAGGGCCTGCATGCGCACCACCCGGTCATCATGGTCCCTGGCGTGATTTCCACCGGTCTCGAGTCTTGGGGCACCGCCAATACCTCCCGTCAGTACTTCCGCAAGCGGCTGTGGGGGAGCTGGACAATGATGAAGGCATTGGTCATGGACAAGGAACAGTGGAAGAAGCATGTCATGCTCGACAAGAAGACGGGGCTCGATCCACCGGGGGTGAAACTGCGTGCTGCCCAGGGGTTCGATGCCACTGATTTCTTCATCACGGGTTACTGGATTTGGAGCAAGATATTCGAGAATCTTGCCACCATCGGCTACGATCCCACCAACTCATTCACCGCGGCCTACGACTGGCGGCTGTCCTACGCCAACCTGGAGAAGAGGGACCGATACTTTTCGCGGCTCAAGTCGCACATCGAGTCCGCTGTGGAATATGACGGAGCCAAGGTCATCCTGGCGTCTCACAGCATGGGCAGCCAGGTTGCCTTTTACTTCTTCCACTGGGTGCAGTCGGACCAAGGCGGCCGTGGAGGCGAGGACTGGGTTGATCGGCACATTGAATCCTGGATCAACATCAGCGGTTGCATGCTCGGCGCCGTCAAGGACCTCACGGCTGTCCTGTCGGGCGAGATGAGGGACACTGCCCAGCTCAACGCCTTCGCCATATACGGCCTCGAGAAGTTCCTGAGCAAAGAGGAGAGGGCTGAGATCTTTCGCGCCATGCCGGGCATCTCTTCGATGCTGCCCATGGGCGGCAACGCCGTCTGGGGCGACCTCGACTCGGCCCCGGACGACCGGCCGAACCAGAACTTTTCCTACGGAGCCCTTCTCAACTTCAAGGTTGGTGCCAACTGGACCACGCCTGACCGCAACATGACCGTGGAGAGCTCCTTGGAGTATCTTTTCAACACGACCGAGGATTGGTACCGGAACCATGTCAAAAAGAGCTACTCCCACGGCATCGCGCACACGGCAGCAGAGGTCGAGGCCAACGAGAAAGACGCCCTGAAATGGATCAACCCGCTCGAGACCCGCCTCCCAAATGCCCCGAACCTCAAGATCTACTGCTTCTACGGCGTGGGCAAGCCCACAGAGCGCGCTTACTATTACCGGGCGCCCGATCAGCCAGAAAACGCAAGGCTCAAAATCACCATCGACACGGCGCTCATCGAGGGCGAGGTCGATCATGGTGTCATCATGGGAGAAGGGGACGGGACCGTGAACCTACTGAGCACCGGATACATGTGCAACCGCGGGTGGAACATGAAGCGATACAATCCTGGCGGCTCCCGGATCACCGTCGTGGAAATGCTCCACGAGCCGGAGAGGTTCAATCCGAGGGGAGGACCGAAAACTGCTGATCACGTCGACATCTTGGGACGCCAAAACCTGAACGAGCTCGTCCTCAGGATTGCAGCCGGTCGAGGCGACACCATCAGCGACTACATAGTCAGCAATATCCGGGAATATGCCGACAAGGTCAAGGTGTACGACGACGATCCATGAGCGAGCGAGCGGACGGGCGACAGGGACGGTGCGGCGCCCGTGTTATTGAATCCCGTTGCCATTCTTTTTTTTTATATCTTTTTCCCAACGTGATTTGATTCTTTGCGACTCGGGGGCAAGTAGGACATATTTCCTTTTCTCAAGGTTTCCACCTCTGTATCATATCATCTCTTTTTTTTTTACGAGGATATTGTTGCACACTTGACGTGTTTTTTTTTGTTCGCAGCACAGTACTAGTATATACCCCAGGAGTAAGGAGTCTGTGTTGGTGTTTGTCTGTTGGGCAGGGCTATCAAGGGGGGGGAAAACCCCAAATAAATATAGACTAATAAACCATAGCACCATTATCAAGAGATGTTTGTGGTAGAGCGAAACGCAGCAGGTATGAAGCCTCATGTCGTTTTATAGTATTCGTCTCGGTTCCTCGCTGCGGAACTGGGACATCCTGGGCAGATGAATTTATCTCATCGCTGGGCGAGAGACTACTACTACTACTACTGCATACTGTACATACTCGTATGTAGGACGTGTATGGTATTGGTAAGTACTAATGTACATATCTGAAGGGAGTGGGTTAGAGACACGCCCTCGGGTCCAAAGATTTGCTTGCAATAGCCGCTATGCCTATTCAAGAAGAGAGTGGAGTCGAAGATTCGAAGAACAAAATACTACTACGTAGTACGTACGAGTTACTAAGGATAGCACTGTACTACTACTACGTACCCTTGATTCACAACTACGTAGTATACTACGTACGTAGTACACCCTACTAATCAACCCAGCCCTGGCCCTCACTAGTAGTTGTCCAAGGAGCGCTTAGCCTAATCAAGACAGAGAATTGAAATCAAATTAAGGATTAAGATCAGGTTTGACTTCAACCTGCACTCCCCCTTCTCCTCCATCACTTATTTCATCCCGAGGTGCCGTTCCCATTTACCCCACCACCCACCGCATTCAAAACTTCCAAAACCGCATGCCCTCGTGTACTATACGTAGTAGAATAACACGTGCGCGATTCGATCGTCCCCAGCACGCCTGTTACCAAGTTGCATCTACACCGCGTCCGCCCGTGCCGCCGACGACGACGACAACAACAACAACAACAACACACGATTAGTGGTCGCTGCCGTGCTCCGGCTGGAAGAAGGCCAAATGCTGTCGTCGCCGTACGCCGACTTAGCACGCAGCCATGGCTGACCATGACGAGGTTGACAGGGTCCCGGGTCCCGAAGAAGAACTTCAAATGTGGACAGGTATGGACGAGACGTGCGCCTCTTGGTCTCGCACCGATGGCAAGACGACCGGCACGCCCTGTTAACCAAGCGTCCGCGGACTTCCTTCACAGAGATGAGCGAGTGTCTCGCCACACAATGCGATGGCCACGAAGCCATCGACGATACCCTCCGTACGTGGCTCGGCATCGCTTCCCGGCTGCGATTTTGCCCCGCAGGCTCGCCGTTCGAATTCCTCACATGCGCTCAGATGCTTCTCGAGTGCGAAATCTTCAAAGCCAACAAAGAATACGTCCGGACGCAGATCATATATAGCCTCTTGCAGGAAGACGAGGCGGGTCCTCTACAAGCCATCGCCAGTCTTTTGTTCCTCGACGGCCGCGCCGACCAGTCCGTCTTCCCTTGCATGGTCGAAAAATCGTGTTTCCCGCGGCTCTTGGAGCTCATCATCGTGCGCCGGGAAGAAACGGATGGGCAGCTGCACCGGCTATTGCTTCAGCTGATGTACGAGATGTCGAGAGTGCAGCGACTCAAAGTTCAGGACCTTGCGCTCGTCAATGATGACTTTGTCCAGCACCTCTTTGGCATCATCGAAGACGTCTCGGATGACGGCCAAGATCCGTACCACTACCCCATTATTCAGGTGCTGGTAAGCCGATGAACTCTGCACCGATCAAGGACACCATAATCTTCCAGCCTGAGACTCTTGTGACTTGTTTTTTTCCCCCCCCTTTCTTTTTGTCCTTTCTTTTTTTTTTTTCGCCAGCCTCACATCTCGCTGACCCAGTCTGTTCCTAGCTTGTTTTGAACGAACAGTACATGCTGGCCTCTACAGATGCCTTGGCGGACTCGAGCCGTCATCACGAGCCATTGACGAACCGGATAGTCAAGTGTTTGAGTCTCCACGGCCCGCGGTATAGAACGTTTGGGGCCAACGTAATTCTGCTCCTGAACCGAGAGACGGAAACCTCGTTGCAACTACTCATCCTGAAACTACTCTATCTTCTTTTCACAACAAAGGCGACCTACGAATATTTCTACACCAATGACTTGCGAGTCCTGCTGGACGTCATCATCAGGAATTTAATGGATCTGCCGGATGAGAAAATATCCCTCCGACACACGTATCTGCGGGTCATGTATCCCCTCCTAGCACACACGCAGCTCAACCAGCCGCCTCACTACAAACGAGAAGAGGTTTTGCGGGCGCTGGAAATTCTGCGCGGGTCTCACAACGCGCATTTTGCGCCGGCGGACGAGACGACACTGCGCCTGGTGGACAGAGTAGCCAAGGTCGGTTGGATCGAGGGAAACGAGGCTGGCAAGGGAGCACCGGGACAGGCGGCCAAGGTGGCCCGGAAGTTCCTGGGCATCAGCCTCTCCCCCTCCCAATATGCTAGTAGCGGCAGCGTCGGTGACGTCGCGGGGGTGATGGAGCGGCCGGGCATCCAGACACCGAGCAGGCATTCAGCCGAACCCGGGGACAACGGCGGCACCGCGGACGCGTCAAGGAAAGCTCCCAAGCGCCCACTCCCTGCGGTGCCGCGACACCGCCATGGCATCCCCTTTGTCCAGTCGCCCAACCTCCACGTCCCCCTCAACGGCGAAGGTAAAAAGGTACCACCCAAGGCACCGCCGCCGCGGCGCTGGGGCCGGACCAGATCCGCAGCGCAGACACCGATAGAAGCAGTAGACGAAGCCAGCCCGTGCTGACACACCCATCACTCTCCTGTTTTTTTCTTTCCTTTTTTTTTTTTTTTTTTTTTTGTTTTTTTGGGCGATATTCTTGTGTCGGATCCCCCCCTCCCCCTGTCTCTCTCCCCTCGGTAACCTATGGCATGTATCAGGCGCATGCGCAAGGTTACATGGTCCAAGGACCTTGTTTCACGTAACAGGAATAAACGGGCGTTGCATAGGTAACTCACGGAGGCGGTGCGTCTGTCTTCTGGGCGGCGGGGGAAAGAAAAAATCCCCCCACATGTAGATATAACTTTTGGATGCATTACATACAAGCGGCGAAATGGCCTTTACGCCTCGTGGGTTTATAAAACCAAACGGTATTCATGCGTCATGCGTCACAGTCACAGCATTTCCGTGTCGTCTCAACACACTCGATCCTCATTACATTCCATGACCTGGACCTCGTCACGAGGATGGAGCAAAAATATAAAATTAAGAGAAAAATAAAGAGGACAGGGAGAGCAGCAAGAAGATAGGTTCGAGCCGCTGCCTCGCTCGGATCTTGACCACCTTTGTTTTCTTGTTTGGTACCAACTCAGCAGCGGGCAAGACAGCTCAGCTCGATTCTCCTAGAGAAAAGGGGGGGAGGGGGAACCACGCCAAATACATTGCACAGAGCGGAGAGCGATGCTAAAACCCATGCAAGTGTAGGTAAGTTGTATGAATGGTTTCTTTTTTTTCTTTTTCTTTTTCTTTTTCTTTTCATTTTCCTGCAAAGGGCGCGAATAAATGGTTTCTGCCACGCTGCCGATGGAAACGATAGCGGAATCCCATCCCTCTGTCGTCCTGCCCTGAGGCCTGAGGCCGATACATCAGATCAGCGCTGCGAGGGCCCTTTCCCACGAGGACATTTTTTTTCTTCTTTTTTTTTTTTCTTTTTTTTTTTCTTTTTCTTTTTCTTTTTCTTTCCTCTCCCGCCACACAGGTTGCTGCAGGTCCAGGTTCTCTCAGCCCGGATCGGATCGGCAGAGAAGATGCGATTTGGCCGTTTCCTCGACAAGATCAACGGGTGGTGGCATGGGGATTGGCTCTGTGAAGTGGCCGGGAAAGTTTCTTCCCCTCCAGTTTTTTTCTTCTGTGTCTGCTGCAGGTTGACGTCACCTTTTGCGGGGGGCAAGGATAGATCCGGGCGTGTCCGGGGCGGCGTGGCGGGGGACCGAGTGTCAAAATGTTACCGGCTGTCCATCAGGCAAAAACAGCGTCACCACTCTTCGTTTGACTTTGCGCCACCGAGGACGACGAGTTTTTTTTTTATTCAAATTGGCATCTGTGGCATTGCGTCTCGTGGGAGGTTCGGATGGGGATTCTGCGGGCGCGAGATAAGTCCATCTGCTTTGGTCCATGTGACGTTTGCAGAGCTTCTGCCCGGCGCTCTCCTCCTCTTCCTCCCTCCTCCTCCCCTGAACGCGGCCGACGCTACACTAACTTAGGTACTACTTAGTAGTGAGCGACTCTAGTGAGTGATGACGACAGCATTCAATGTTCCCGGGCTTGGCTGGAACCGGAACGACTTTTGTTCATTTCCCCCCTTCGTAGTGAGCCACATCGACCACCAGCCCCCATCATGACCTTTTTTCTTTTCATTCACCCCTCGCCTGCCCTTGCCTTGGACTTGGACGCCTTGGACGGACACACACACAGAGAGACACGTGTGTGTGTGTGTGTGTGTGTTTGCTCCAACTGGGGAAGGATGACATGGCAAGTGCGACCGTATTCGAAAAGGTATCGGGCAGAAGTCATGATGCAACGGTGGGAAATTCGTCGAAAACAGCGTCAACTTTTCCGTAGTGGATTGCTTGTGTCGGAACGCCGAAAACCGTTGCTATTTAGTCTAGTCTGGTGATGGTGTCGAGCCATTACATTACGTCAGAGCCGCCACATCCGAGACTTGGCTTTTTTTTTTTCCATTTGTTTCAAGGCTGGCGAAGTGCGAAGCAACTCGATAGAAAAAAAAACCATCACTAGTGGTTTCCCGCTCCCGGCCAGACCGAGGAGCTTGCTGCGACGCCTGCAACGCTTTGTGAGGAAGTACTACTACGTAGTATGCTGGTATGTTGGCTCTGGGCTACACTGACCACCCGGCAACCAGCCTGCCGATGACGAATGACCTCATCGGCGACCAGACAATGTGTGGCCATGCCGACGGAGCGATGGGGCTTGTCTGGCAATTTTCGCCTCAACGCCAGCCACGATGATGATGATGATGATGATGATGATGATGATGATGGACTTGGGTCGCTCGAGCTGTGCATGCCCTAGGTTCTATGGCTACTGGTACGCGCAGAAAGGTTGAATGAGAAAGAGACGGTGATGGAACGGGGCTTCTCCGTGAATGTGACGCTTGCTCGTCGCTCGCTCCTTCCCCCCCAGCTTCAGTTGCAACTTGCAATTAATTAATTGCCTTGGACCCAGTCGGTCGACCTAGTCAGTCCCTAGTCCCTAGTCGCGCGCAGGTCCCCCCCCCCACCCCTTTCCTTCCTGCCCTCTCTCCCTCTCCTCTCCCTCCTTCCCTTCCCCTTCCTCAACCGACCCCACCAAGCGCCACATCTCGCGTCTCCATAACTCGTCGGAGCTTGCTTCGCGCTGATATCGTCAGAGTCCGTCTGCTCCATTCTCCTCCCGGCTTGCCAAGAGCGCCCACCTGACTGCCCTCCCTCCTACAGTACCTAAGTAATCGCCTGCCTGCCTTCCTGCCGAGTACTCTGTCCGCCTTCTTTCTTTTCCTTTCCCTCTTTCTTCTTCTGCTTCTTCGCTCAATGTTGTCTGGCTGGCCGTGAAACCTTTGGCCATTTGGCCAAGAATTGAACCTAAAACCGTCCACTCGCCTGCCCCTTTTATTAGCTCCGTGTCCGCCATGTACCGCCACTCACTCTCAGCACTGCCGTCTTCATCACAACGTACTTCTGACTCCCATCCCAATATCAGTCGCAGCTCCTCCTTGCGCCGTCAAACCCACGTCTCGCAGCAGGAAGCAGCCGCGGCTTATCTTGCCGGGAACGGCGACTCTCAGCTTCGACACAACCCCCACTCCACATCCAACAAAGACTCGTTTCCCGCAGCGGCCGGCGTGGGCAGGTTCATCGAGGAGTGGGACGCGAGCCAGCGCGGCAGCTCCATCATCGACCAGAGCTACAGACCGGACGAAGCCGCCATGCAGCGCTCGAGCTCGGTCCGCAGCTTCGCCGCCGGCGATGACGAGCAGCTTCCGGTCCGCAACAACACGTTGAAAAAGAAGGCATCCGTGGGAAGGTCTGGCAGCCTCAGGAGGCGCAGCAGCGCTCGTCGGAGTACCGCCGGCAGTGTTCGGAGCCTGGCGTTGCACTCGGCTCCGGACCCTGACGATGTCCACAGCGCATTTTACTGCCCTGTCCCTACATCCGGCAGCCCGACGGATGTTCTTGCCAACAGGTTTCAAAGTGAGTGAGACTTTCTCTCGGCTGCGCAAGACTTTACTTCCAAGAAACAACCTTTCAATGGGTTGACATACTTGTGCCCCAAAAGAAAGAGAGAGAAAAAAAAAACAAATAAGAAATATTCCAAAGAGATGGCTCTTCTGACATTCTTCAAAATCAGCCTGGCGAAAGGTTCTCAAAGATTTGATCACTTATTACCGGGAAATCCAATCTCACTATGAGCAGAGAGCCAAGTCTCTCACCAAACTGGCCAATGTGGCAAACAACATATCAACACCACCGCAGTTCCTCAGGTCCGCTGGCATCGACGACGCACTTCAGTTCTTGCGCAATTACCACAAGGCTGCGATCCAAGAAGCAAACAAGGCAAAGGAGATCGAAGAGGATGTCATATTGGCTCTGACTGGGCTCAGGAGCGACTTGCAACAAAAAATCAAGGAAATCAAACGTTTGTCCGGGGACTTCAAAAATTCCGTAGAGCGTGAAATGGACGCCACCTCCAAAGCAGTCCGCGCCCTCACCAACGTCCTTGACAAGACGGACGTTGATTCGTCTTCGACAACTGGCAAGCAAGATCCGTACTTGATGCGTCTGGCTGTTGACCGCCAGGTCGAACGTCAGATCGACGAAGAAAACTATCTGCACCAAGTAAGTAACGGAGAGAAAAGACGTGTTCGAGCGTTCCCCGGACCTCGTTACACAATGGAGCCTTCAGGCGCTCAGCTGGCAAGCAAGTGAGCCTGCGATGCGTCAACAACGCTATTGTGAAGGGCTAACCCGAAAATCGATTGCAACAGGCCTACCTCAACCTCGAAGGCTCTGGCCGCGAGCTCGAATCCATCGTCGTTGGCGAGATACAGAAGGCGTACAACGCCTATGCTGGCATTCTCAAGCGCGAGGCAGACAACTCGTACGCGCTTGTAGACGAGCTTCGCGAAGGTCCCATTGCCATGCCCAAGGACCAGGAGTGGATTCATTTCGTGACTCACGAAGACCAAATTGTCGACCCCACGATCCCGATGCGTAGCATCGATCAGATCCACTACCCCGGCCAAGATCATCTTTCGGCCCAGGAAATTCGAGCTGGGTTGCTCGAACGCAAGAGCAAGTACCTGAAGAGTTACACCGCCGGATGGTACGTTGCATGCGAAATTGCATTTGAATACGTGTTGATCAATTTTGTTTGTAAATTTTTTTTTTTTTTTTGGCTTGCCTGCTGTTGAATCTGCGAATTGTTCTTTCACCTAGCCGTATATTAACAACTTCCCAGGTATGTCCTTTCAACCACCCATCTTCACGAGTTCAAATCCGCGGACAAAGCCCAGGCACCCATTATGTCCCTGTATCTTCCCGAACAGAAAGTCGGCTCTCACTCGACAGGAGGGGGATCATCGAACAAGTTTGTCCTTAAGGGCAGGCAAACCGGGACGATGCATCGCGGACACACCTGGGTATTTCGCGCCGAAAGCCACGATACGATGATGGCTTGGTACGAAGACATCAAGGCCTTGACTGAGAAGACTCCCGAGGAGCGGTCCCAGTTTGTGCGAACATACTCCCGAAGCCTGAGCCGGTCTTCCCGTCGCTCCGTGAGCAGTGATGGCATTGTTGACGAGGATGACGACGAACCGTTTGCTGCCAATCACATGGACATCAATCCGGAGCCACGAGAGGACACGGTTCCCCGACGACCTCAACCAGGTGGGCGGTTTCCATCAGACATTCAGATCAACGCTCAGCGTGGCTTACAGGCGCCGCTATCGCCATCTAGTGTAAGCTCTGGCCAGCAGGATGACTTTCCGGATGCACAAACCGACGCCACCGCCGGTGCTCTGCCTGCGGCGTCAGACGCGGCGGCCCGTGAAGGACCGAACCTTGGGCAAAACAAGGAAAACTATACGGGCTATGGAGGCACTGATGAGACCCCAATGGAAGAGATGCCATCGCAGGCCGTCATTGCCAGTCAGCAGGCGTGTCACGACGGGATCAATCCATACACAAGCGAGCCTCTATCCCGCTCGGCGTTGAAGAGCGATGGTTATTTTACCGGCGCTTCAGCTGGAGGAGGTCTGGTCCGGCGAAGTGACGAGTCGGAGAACGCAGCATTGCAGTCTCTGAGCAGTGTGCCACGGCATATTCCATCTGCTGAAGCGGACGGACCTGAGGAAATGGCGGCGGCGGAAACAGAGGCTCCGTACCCACGTTATAGCGCAGGAAAGGCGCGAAATTCTCTTCCATCGACAAGTTTGGCATTCAATGATATTTCCAGATCCGAAACACAGCGAGAAGTAACCCTCCAGGTAGTCCCAGAGGCGGATGCTGCGGCACACGTCTCCTCAGCAGCAACGCCCGTTGGTCAGATGGGCGGCATGTTGGAGGACCGAAAGACTAGCAGCAGAACTGACAGCGCATCCAATCTGCCGATCCCTGGGCGTTTCCCCAGGACCACCAGCATTGCTTCGCCCTGAAGATTACAACCTTTAAACGTGCAGTCATGACATGTGCACGCTTAGGGGGGGGGGGGGGGGGGGTGTGGTAGTGTACCGTCTGCAGCCGTTTTTTTTTCACTTTTCGTTTTGTCAACCTTTCTATATATTGATGTTGATTCCCGACACCTTCCCATCGGTTTGCTAGAACCAGTCGTCTTCAATGTCAATTTCCCCTCCCTCATGTCGGCTTTGTTATTTCCATCGCAGAATTCATCCATCCTCTGTCTCACAGTTTTCATTTAAGTTATGGCGCCGGCATAATTTCCAGCTTGAAAGGACGATTGTAGAATGACTCCATGGGCAGGAAGAAGATTTTTTTATTCATTTTTTTTTTGATTTTGTTCTGTATCACCTGTCTCCTGTTACTGTATCCCTGCTTTATATTTTCCCCTTGTTTTCCTTTCCCGTGTTTCTTTTTGTTCTCTCACCCGGCGCACAAACCAAACTCTCTTTAGCGTCTGTACCTTCTGTAGCTGATTATCATCATCAATTTATCTGTTTTGGGGCTGTAGCATCATGCGATGGATGACGCATGTCCGGGTACAGGACCTTGCCAACGCGTGCGTCTTGGGTGCCCAGAAAGAAAAAAAAAAAAAAGAAAAGATTGCCTGGCCGTGAGGTTGCACCATGCCATGTTGAAGTGATTGGTAGCTGGCTGAGTGTTCCCAACCTCGTGTCTGTCGGGTGGCGTGTTTGATTGTACAACCTCCTTCTCGTCACTGGCAGTTTCACTCGCTATCGAGGTGCTGTTGGGTATCAATTTCTTCGTATCTCGAATGCCCTCTCCGTGAAGGAGGGGCAAAAAAAAAAAAGAGGAAAAGGGTAGGAAAACAAGGAAAAGGTTAAAACAAATCCGAGAAATGGAGGAGCTAGCCAGATAAACAGTGCCGTCGTAACCTTTTGGCGTACTTCAAATCTCTCTCTCTTTTTTTTTTTTTTTCCAAGAATGCTGACCTACACCTCTCATGAGCATCTCATAATGGTGCGTACAAAATCTCCCATCACTGTCCTTATTCGTGGGCGTGCAGTAGTGGCATAACGCTCGCTGTCATCCGTGTGCCGCTGTGGTATGCAATCGAAACTCGTCGTTCGTTTCCCTACGCGTTTCCGACGTACCCTCCATCGCCTGGGCCACACTCCATAGTAGTCCCTTGTTTGCATGATCCGGTGACATTGAGACACGACCGACACCAGCAACACTTTCCAGCGCCTTTATCATGAAAATTGCAGTCATGGCAGAGCGCCGTGGTGGAGACCAGAGCGCATACCACCGAGCACAGTCGGTGCCTCTGGGGACGCTCTAGGGCTTGGGGATGCGAATTGTCTTACTCGTCATCAGACAGCCGTGAATCATGAACAGCAGCACCACGGAGTGGAACTCCAGTGCTGAGCCCTCAAAAAAGACGCCAAGAGGCAGATCCTCTAATACCCAGCGGTTGTAGACCCAGTATCCCATGAAGGCGTCCAGGAGGAGAGATGTGGGAATCGGGGTTCCCTCGAAGAATTTGCTCTTGCCCGTGGCGTCCTTGGGAAGTACCGAGACCGTGACGTTGAAGCGAGCTAGGCGAGTTAGACCGCACAGAACAAAAAAGCTAAGGCCAGCTGTGTCGAGGACAGAGCGGCATCCGATGGTGAAGGCCACCATGGCGGGCGCGACTCCGAAAGAAATCTAAACCAGAGGGATTGCTATCAGTTTGTATATCCCCATCGACCAAAGCACATGTGAATGATGCGTACCAAATCTGCCAGAGAGTCTAGCTCTTGGCCCATGAGGCTGCTTTTATTTCTCCAGCGAGCAACCCGTCCGTCCAAGAAATCAAAAAACAGGCCAAGCGGAAGGAGGCCCAGCGCAAGCCAGACGTTTGCAAATGAATGTGCATCGCCGAGACAGTATCGCAGAGATGAGAAGACGGACATGACGCCACAAAAGCCTGCGCCAAAGCGACCAAAAGAAAAAGAAGAGGAAGAAAATCAGCGACTGATCTGACCCCGTCTTGACGATGGAAAAAAGATATCGAGAAAGGGGGATTCATTGTACCATTCATCAATGTAATGAGGTCGGCAAGATGCATCGCTCGCACAAGCGAAAAGTGTCCAGCATCGGCGGCGAGCAGCGTCTTCTGCTTGTCGGTCACTATGCGAGAAAGCGCGAGCGTCAGTCCTGAAAGAGGCATTATAAGCAAGGCAACCGCCTCGACGACAGTGCGTTCTAGAAGGGGGGCTTCCATCGTTGCCCTTCATACCAGGCGGATTGGAGCCGCTGCTGACGGCTTTGTTCATGTCGCCGTTCACACTCGAAGAGGCTACGCTGCTACGTTTTGACATGATTGTGTCGCAAACTTTGCTTCGACGGCGGTCGGGCTATATGTACTACGTCCAGGTCGTGGAGGTGGACGAGATTGAAGGGAGGGAAAAAAAAAAAAAAAAAAAAAAAAAAAAAAAAAAAAGGCGGTCAAGTAAAGAGTTGACCTCGTGGGCTGCTCGATTTGCAAGCTACTAGCAGTGAGTGAGTGATCAAGACAATTGCGTGCGGGCTTTGTCGGCACGGAAATGTGTGACGTGCGGCGTGTGGCGAGGGGTGGCGAGGGGTGGCGAGGGGAGGAAAAGAAAGGCAAGAGCAACCAACCCGGTGCAGCTGGCAGCTGGCAGCTGGGGGGGTGGATGTGTGGGATGATTGTATGGATGTGTGTGGATTGCGGATTGGCTGAATCGACGATGATGGACGATGACACGGCTTGCGGCCTCCAACACGCCCTGTGACCCTGTTTCTTTTAATTTCTCGATTTTATTTCATTTCGTCCAATGTCCAGTAGACTAGCCCACAGAGTGGGTGGCTTTTCGCTTTTCGATAGACGCGGTGGCTGTGGCTGTGGTTGGTTGGACAAGGAAGGAGGAAGGAGGAAGCGAGGAAGGGACGAAGGGAGGGACCTGTCCTGGTGCAGAGCAGAGCGGGGATATCGGTACGGGGATCGCGCATGCATATACTACTAAGTATGTATGCATATGGCTCTGCTTTCGCCTCGACAAGCGCATTTCGTGGGAACGTCTGACAGAGTAGTCATCACTCGGATTCACTTGCAATCGTACTTCTACTGGCTTTGGATGATTATTCTGCCTCATGTAATATAATGTACTGTGTAGAACCCCCTCGCCCTTGGTTGAATGCCCCCCCCCCCCAAATATCGATATTAGTCAACATCATTGTACGCACACACTTGATGCAAAACAGTATATACTAGTACCTCCTAGTAGTAGTAGTAGTAGGTGGATCATCTGTACGACCCGTCCCTAGTACTTTTTGACTGATGAGAGTGCCGTGCCGCCTCGACGAAGCCAAGACACACCTGCGCCTGCCAGAAAAGAAAAAAAAATAAACTGGCCACAAAAGACCGCACCATCGTTGGATTGCCACGATGTTTTGTCGGGTGCAGTCTCTTGCCGCCGTGCTCCCCGTCAGCTTGAAGAATCAAGAGCAAGAGTCCCAGCAGAAGAAGATGAAGAAGAAGAAGAAGAAGAAGAAGAAGGAGAAGAAGAAGAAGAAAAAAGCGCCCCTCAACCGACGCCTGTTTTTTTTGCCATGCTCAGTTCGAAATAAAATGATGTCCACCCTTATGTATCGGTTTATCTGTGCTGCGATGTGGGAAAAAGAAAATTGGTCGTCGAGTAGGGAAAGGCATACCGGCCGGGTTTGTTGGTTATTACAAAAGAGTGTAGGGAACGGATGACAAAAAAAAAAAAAAAAAGAAGCAGCCTCGCTTTATCGTTTGATAAAAACAGAAAGGCTATGAACCCACGACCCGCATGAGCCCGAAATACCGCAAATGTTGTATCCACGGGGTGGTACTACGTTATGACTACATCACAGACGATTAGTTTCGGAAGTCAAGCGCCGTCATGGCCTTAGATGGGAGATGAATAGAGTTCAGACATACAGGGACCCGCCATGAGCACTGCCAAAGATGGGCGACTTCCTGCCCAGGCTGGTCAAAATCTGGATCCCTTCCACACGGGATCCCGCCCTGACCAGCAGACCGCTCATATATTCACCACGGCGGACGTCTGCAGCTGGTTAGACACTTGACATCTCGCAGCACGCGCAGTGGAAACATGCAGCTCACCGAATTCAAAGGTCTGGGTTACCCCGGGTTCTTTCCTCTCGCCCATCAGCTGAGTGGTGTTGTCGTCATAGACAAACTCGAGACCGTGGACAGCAGAACTGTGATAGGCAATGACTTGGGCCATGACCTTGTCCTGTTTCAGGGCGCTCGTAAACACCAAGTCTTGCTTCTCAGAGCCATCCACGTTCGCGGCACCGAGCACGTGGCTTCTGAAAGCCATCTTGCTGCCCCCCAGCTTCATCATGGACCCCTTGGATGTGAATTCGCCAAAGTCGGCAATGCTCAGACAGCCGCCGCCATGTGACTTGATCGATATTGACATGCGTCCCTTGCGCTTGGCCTCGGGCAAACGCGCCCGCAGTTCCTGTTCCGTGAGTGTGAGCTGGCGCTTCACCGGGCCGTTTTCAATGGTGTACTCCAGCCATGCGTGGCAGACATCATCTCCATCACCGAAAATCTCAACGTGCGAGATGCCAGTGACGGCCGTGGCAATGATGGTGCCTCCTTCGATGGCGAAAGCCTGAACGCCATCGTCCGTGTTGCGAGGGGAGTCGTGAGGTAACCTGAAGGCAGGATGGGATCGAAACCGCAGGCAGTCGAGGCGGTGCCACCCGCACTCATCTGCTGGCTGAACCAGGCCGCCCTTTGATTTCGTTCTGGTCGAATACGCTTCTCGTGAAACAAAGGATCGATTGAAGACGACATAGTCCTTCTGCATAACACCAGACTCTTGGTGCGGACAACCAAACAGGTGCCCCGTCTCGTGCAGGTGAGCTCCAATCCCAAGGTTTGCCGCTTCCCAGGAGCTTCCGGCCTCGTTGCTCTCGTTCGCGACGTAGTCCGTATCGATCGGGGTGCAATCCGTAAGCGCAGGCACCACCTCCTCAAAGCTCGAAGGGTAGCTGTGCAAGCAGTGAGAGCCGAATACCGACAAGTGCAGATCGCCCACGCTCCCCCCCAGCGCTGCATGACCAACAACCATCCTCGCACGCGGATCCCAGTGTGTGTCGAGGAAAAGCGCCGAGACATATGTCTTTTGGCCTGGAAGCGGTTTGAAGTAGCCGTTGATTGCGTCGGCAGCCGACTTGAACAGGGAGTCCTTGTCGGTCGCTTCGTGCATAGCCTTGCCTTTGTCGAGATGGCGGATCTCCGCAACGGTCTTGTCCGAGCGTATGATGTGAACTCTGGCCTCGGAGCGCATGGTGCCGTTTTCTCTATCCCGATGATTGGAAGACCCTGGGACCCATTCCTCCTCATACCGAAAGGTCCTTCGACCCAGCTTGTGCCTCGACATTTGCTCTGCCGTGAAGGCCTGCCAAAGATAGGCCGCCATTCGGAATTTCCTGATTGCCGTGTCCAGCCCGTTTCCCTCCCTCTCTACCCGAGCCGGCGGTGCCTCGAATGTCTCCGGCGAGTCCTTTCCCACAATGATGGCCAACTGCAAGGGTGGAGCATTGGTTGCTGGTATCATATGTATGGTCAGATATGAGACGTGCGTGGGGCTGATGGAGGAGCTGAGTGCGAGTTTGGGATTGGAAAATTCAAGTCTGAGTTTATTCGGCCCCGGCTGCAGGTAGACCAGCGCTTTGAAGCGCGATTCGCAAACTGGCCAAGTGGTGGGAGGGAAATTGTCGTCATACCGGCTCACGACAATGCTGCCGTCAACCAAACATTTTCCCGGCTCACCAACCGAGCCGTGAAGAAGAAGAACCTTTTGATAGACCTGGCGGTGGATTTTTAGCAAAGGAGCGGGAAATCGACACATCGCATCTGGTGGAGCAGAGTTGGGAAAAAGGAGAGAAAAAAACACGAACATGGCACAACAGGGAATGTCCAACCATGGCACATCCGTGCGACGCCGGGAAAAGCATTGGGAGGGAGAGAAATGTACTGACCCATGAGTTTTCCGAGATATTGTGAACGTGTGGAGCATATTGGGACGTGGTGCCTCGTCCATTGACAGGAGGGGTGCCAGAACCCGACAGGCCAGAAGCACTGCGCCTGGGGAGTTGGCCGTGGGCGGAAGACAGTGGCGATCGAGACTGCGAGACTTTCCGCTTCGGGGTGTTCTGCTGCGAGTCGTATGGCTTTAATTGAAGGTCAAGCGCAGGATCGGACTGGTGGCCGACGGACGGAGGCGTGACGGAGCCACTTGATGGCGAGGTGCCCTGGCTGTTGGTTCCATCACTGGACGCATCGGTAGAGTTGTCGGTTCGGAAACTTGCCCTTGAACGACGACGCAGTTCTTTGAGAAACGCGGCGGCCATGTCGGATGATAATATGCAGTGGCAGTCCTGCCGTGTCCGGTCTTTGCGAACAACTTTTGAGAGGTCTGTCTGTCGTGTCACGCAGATTGGCGGCGGAGGAGAAGAAGGCAGCAGCTAAGGAACGACCCTCTCCAAGGCCGAAAGAAAGGAGGCCGTGGCCAAATAAGCGAAGCTGGCTGGAAAAGAGAGTAGAGAGGGGATCTGGGCGTGAACGGGGAGGTGCATGAAAACGCACAAAAAAAAACACAGTTGAGATGTGTCTTTTTATTCTTCTCTGTTGTTGTTGTCGTCGTCGATCAGCAAAGCTCCCAAAGCACAATGTCCCTCGAATTCGACGACCTACGTGGCTGAGTCTGCACGAGAGACCCTAAATGAATGCAATCAGAGCATACGAAGCATACGAAGCATATGACCAGAAGAAACGAAGGTGTTGTGGGCATCGACAGAAGGAAAAAGAAAAAAAAAAGCAATGAGCAGATCTTGGCAACATGTATGGCAACCCGTTTTGACGTTTGCCCGAAGGGAGCTCGGGTCAAAGAGCACAAGACGTCAAGAGATCAAAGGAAGATCAAGAGGTCAAGTGGTCAAAAAAAGGTCAAGCAAGAGCAAACTGTCGCCGGCCTTGGACAGGCAGGCGATCGTCGAACTTGGCACATGGGAAAAAGGTGGCAGGCTGATATGCGTGGCCTGCATGGTTGCATGTCGTAAAGCTGCTGCCCGCCAAAGCTTGACCGGCAGAGCTAAGGACACGCAGGGGGGTGCAAGCGCTGGCTGGGTCGACGGGGTTAAATGGGCCGAGTGTTGGTGACGTAGGGTGGGGGGGGGGGGGGGAATCCGCATATCATCACTTAAGACTCAGGGGGTGGAGGGGTGGATGGTAGGATGAGAGGGGGGGGGGGTGTCGTAATCCGGTGGCGTCGAGCCGATTATTATCATCGTGTTGAAACTGCGCATTGTCAGGCGTTAAGCAAGCGACGGCGACGGTGCAAAGCCCCTTTCCGGCACAGTGTCATCAATCGGTGTGTGTATTGCCCTTCATAGTCTCCACGGTGCACTCCGTTGTATTATTTCGATTAGATAGATATAAGACATGTGTTTGCACTTTTGCGGCAGCAACCTTTTCAATCCCTGTATAGCCAAAATCTGTAACGTAATTCCGCATGGTTCATGTTCCGCCCTCGCATCTCGCATGAGCTGACAGCCTGCTATTAATCACCCAGTCCGTTAGCATATTGCCGTTCCATCTCGGGTACCGGGTATAATGGTCTGACCTGTTTGATCTAGACTGCCGATCTTCTTCTATCGTTTGCACTAAGTGGCTGCTACTACTAGTAGTACTTACTACTACCTATGCCTGACAGGTTAGAGAGGCACCCAGGATCGGTGCCCAGAATAGGTACTCGTAGCACTTGGTTGGCCTCGACCTGCCGAATAAGTCCGTCATCCTTGATAAGCAATTTATTCCCATAGTTTTGATCTTTCTTCTTCTTTTTTTTTTTTCTCGCCGTGAGGTCTGCACCCGGAATCTCGTTAAAAAAAAACCCCCCAGCTCGAAATGGCCATGGTGTGGTGGGACGAGGTGCCCCAAAGCCTTGAGAATTCAACCTAGGGGCTTGCGACTTTTCTCTCCGTTCGCCGCCCGCCGTCCTTTCGGCCCCTTGGTTTCGCGGGCTCTTGTGAATAAATAAATAAATGATATTCAATCAAGGTTGCGTCGAGCATGTGTGTGTTACGACTGATGTGTCATGGAGAGCGCGAGAGGGAAGGAAGTGGGTCACGTAGTACGAAGTGCAGCAAGAGGTGCTACTACTGTATTAGTAAGTACTACTAGTACTTAAGTAAGTACTAATACTTGGTGGGAGTAGTTAGTACTGGGTACTAGCATTTACGGAATGCGCAATCAGAAGAATGCCCACCCCACCGCACCGGATTCGGTGATCAAGATGCGATTTTCGGTTTTCGTACTACGTAGTATGTTGAGCCCTCGATCTCGTTGGTTGGGTGGTAGTGGTGGCACCGGGGTTGGTCTTGATTTTCTTGGCAACTTGTCGATTGTGCGATGAGCTCCGGACAAGGCGATACCGGCACGGCGACGACGGTGACTCTGGATTTGTGACCATGGAAGCGTACTACGTACTATACAACAAGAGCATCATGCTAGTAATCATATACAGTCACCACCATCCTGTTCTCACAAAAAAAAAACCCCAAATATGTACATATATATATATATATATATGCCCAGTCACGGATCAGTGGGCGAGGGAGAAAAAAAAAACCATGAAACGTCTTCTCCATTTTTTTGATTGACATTACGCCAGACGTGTGTTCCCGTGCGCGTGATTGCGCGTGACGCCGGAAGTGCCGCCGTTGGCCGTTGATACTACTAAGTCGCTGCTGTTTCAATGAGCCATGTCTCTACGCAGATCCAGCAGGGGTTTTTTTTTTGTCGGGATTTGTCTGTCTTGCCTCACAATGAGAGCTAGGAGTGGAAAGGAGCAGGTGCCTGCTAACGAATTGAAGACATCGATCCGGCGAAGGAAGGTGTTTTCTGCCTCACAAAGCGACTGCAGCAGCGTCAGCGAGAGACGTGAACGGGGTCTTTTATTTATTTGTTTGTTTGTTTGTTTTCCAAGGGAGGAAACAAGGGCAGATTGGAGTATAGATCGAAAGGCCTCACCAAGCGCCAGACATCGGAACATTAGTTAGGAAAAAAAAAAAGGTCACGTCGGGTGAAGCCTCCTCAATTGATTGGCACGGTGGCTGCAACCCACATCCCGCCGAGTTGTGGCGTTTTGTCTCCCAGCCAGGAATGCTTACCATTCGCTCGACCAATCCTCGATTATGCTTGCATTCATGGTGAAATATGAACAATAAATAAAGCATGCATACGCCGAGCAAAGAAAGGTCCGCCCTGGCTGCACAAAGCCGCGGCGATCCACCTTGTTTTCCTTCGCCGGGGAAACCGTTTCCCCGCTTCGAGCCCAAGATCAGGGCGACACACTGCAGATGGGGGGGGGGGGGGGGGGAGCCTGGACAGAGGAAGAGAGAAGGGAAAAAAAAAAGAGAGAGAGAGACAGAGAGAGGCACAACAACAGCAGCAAACAAGACACAATCAACCACGGTCGTGGAGATGACAGAATTGCAACATGGCTAGATCATCATCGGCAATATACCATCGTTGACTCCAATCCACCGTTACGATAATTTACTTTGCTCGCCTGCGCATAACTCGCCCTTCTCTCCCTCCCTCCGTTCGGTCGGCCACTTTTTTTTTTTTTTTTTTCAACACCCGCCGCTTACCCGCCATACATAGTAGGTACCTGCTAGTTGCCTATGCACTAGCAGGCTGCCACCCAGTAAGTCGGGGCCACAGTCACTGAAAATGGCTCCGTTTCACCCACATGGCCGTCCAATCTTTTTACTCACTCTTCCTTCCGCTTCCCTCCCTTTAGAGATTCACCTGCACCACATCACGAATGAACCGGCTACATCGCCGTTTCGTAGCAGCACGATTTCCCTGACGCAGCTCGGAATCCCCGACAGAGGAAAAAGACGAAGAAAAAAACAATAATCAAAATCGAATCAGACTCCTTTTTTTTTTTTTTTTGGTCGGCAGCATGTCATCTCCGTGGAAAAAGCAACCCGAAGATGTAGCGGACAGCATTCTCAAACGTGCAGAAGTTAGCAAAGTGAGTACCCTGGCAACATCCAAGGGGGAGGAGGGGGGGGGGGGGGAGGGGGCGCCCGCAACAACGCGGGGATTGCGTCTTCGGTTCTTCGACAGACACATGGTCATCTCTGATTCATCTCTAATCTTCTTATCTTGTCCGAACCTAGATTGCACGCCGACTGCAAAATCGATTGGCCCTGGCGCAGTTCAAGGCCAAGCATGGCTGGGAAGACTTGACTCTCGACTCCATCGAACCCAAAATGGAGGAAGAGAAGCGAAGACGGCGGTTATGCGAAGGCGACGTTCTATCCGACTCGTCATCAAGTGCCTCGGATCTGCCATATCCTTCCAAAACACTGATGAGCTCGCCGCTCAAGGCCCCTCTCTTCTCCGACGCCATTGGGTCCAGCAACGGAAGCTCAGGTCACCGAAAACGCACGTACATGGCACCGACTGATTACACCGCCTCGAGTCCAAGCAAACGATGCCGAGCATCGCCGACAGCATACAGGTCTTTTTCAGCGCACGCCGCCTGGAAAGAGAGCCACCATCTAGCGCAGTCCTCGCCCATCAAACCTCGAAGGCAACAGCACTTCACGACTCCGGGCGGGCCAGATGTCTCTTTTTTCCAACAGCGAAAAATGACGACGGCCTTGATCTCGCCCAACTTTGCCGCGCCCTCTGACGACGATGACGATTTGCTCCCCGCGCATTCCTTCAACGTGAACAATGTTCATTCCTCACCTCCTCGCACCCCACCAATGCAGACCAGAGGTCTGGCAAGCAGAAGAAGTAGAGAGGACATGAAGGCTGCCAACGGGGGTAAGTCTGGAGAAGAGGGCGCAGACCTATTGCTATATCTTGCCGGCTCGCCGTCGCCTGCCGTCAAGTCGAGTCGTGGTCTCATAGAACGCCCTTCCACACCGCCGTCGAGAAACAGCAAGCTTGATCTTCCCTCATCAATGATGACTACTCCAGGAGGCGGTACTCTTTTCCCCAACACCCCGAACCAGGGCTTTGATTTTGCAGATTTTGTCAACATAACACCCAGTCCCGCACAAAAACCGTGGAGGACGCCAGGCCCCATCTCAACGCGCACTCCCCTCAGCGTTGCTAGACGGAGGTTGACCTTTGAGGAACCGCTCGCGTAGCGTCGTGGCGGTTTTTTATTTTATTTTCTTTTTCCTCTCCCCCTACATGCGAGTGTGGTTCGTAACGATGACTAAGTCCATGGCGCAATATTTTCACCTCTCTACCTGCTTGATCACTAAACAGGCTGTCGACTCCTATTCACGAAAACAAGATACATGTTAAATCCTTACATGTTTCTGTCGGACCCAGTACTGTCCCCCTCTCACCTGCACGGTGTCAAAACCCGACTCGAATCTTCTTCTCTGTTGCAGAGGAAGTCTCGGGGCTCTTGAAGCAAGCCCATGTCAAATGTGGCTTGTATTTATTTCTATGTTTCTGCGGCGTCCTATCATTTAAACCCCCCCCCCTGTAACATTCTCTGACGTGATTGGTTTTTTTTATATCATTTCAAGAAATGGCTCGTTTCTCCAATTCCAGAACGAGCACTTCTCTTGCGGCGTATCGAAATCAAGGATGACAGAGCAAGGATGGTTGCGATTTTTATTTTATTTTTGGCCCGCAGATGCATAATTCTGCTAGCGGGGCTGGCTTGGGTGTTTTGTTGTCTTTTTGCTTTCATTTTTTTTGTTCATGTTGACGTCACTGAATAACCATTTGTTGCACTCGATCACTGTTTGTTTTTGCCGGCAACGCCGGACCGGACACATGATGAATCTCCGATAATGTTAACGGCACAGGGTGATGTGAAGGACAAATTTCTTCCGCACCGGCGCGTCAAACACAACTAGTACTTATATTTAAAATGACTTTGTCGTCCCCCGCCCCCATGGAGCAATCGTGAGGAACAACCAGGACGAAAGGTCTTAAACGCGTCGATCTGTAACGCGACGCGTGTCAAAAACACGCGTTTCCTAACCATACGCGTCATTTACGCGTCATGACGTTCTTGTGCAATTACCAAATGCGGTTACCAAATGCGGTATTGACACCCAATATTGAGTAGGTGGTGAGCGAAGGCAGAAAAGGGTCATCGGGATTGGGGAGGAACCCGAGGGAATGGGAATGGGAGGATAAGCTTCTCGACAAGACTGATCATCACTGGTTGCTTCGCTGGTTTCGTATCGGCATGAAACCCTTATCTGTGCTATGGGAGCCTTGCCGCTGGATCGAGAAAATCACCTAGCGTGAACGCCGCTCCTTTGGGGAAAATGTTTGATATACTTGCGGGTGGGAAGATGGGTTTGTCGGCTTTGCGGTTGGCTTTATTTGTGGTTATGATGATGTGTACACATACACACACACACACACACACACACACACACATATATATATATATATATACTGTCGCCTGATGTGTAAGGGGGTCTAAGGCATCAATTATTGTGGCGTGGCCACGTCCAATTTTTGGTGCAACATATACATACACACACACACACACACACACACACATATATATATATACATATATATACTACATTAGTAGTTGTAGATATGCTTGTAGATATGCTTGTACATACTACGTAGTATGCTTGTACATATGATTATATATATATATATTTCACAACATCTTCTTCATGCTCTTCCTACAATCCCTCTTCGTGAACCCTGGGTGTCGGCGCCGTGCTCACGGACTGCTTGCTTCTCATCTGGTGTGCCATGACGGCCCATACGGACTGCATGGCCGCGATTCTCTGGTCCACGTCGAAGAAGTCATACCACGGACTTCTCCACGCCTCGACCCTGCCCCAGCTTCGCCGCGTGGCGTCCGGCTCCGGTGACCCGTCCAGGACGTCGAGCAGCCGCGTCGGCACTCGCACGCGGAGGATCGACATGTGGTGGAAGAGAGAGCTGAGGATGAAGATGTCATCGTAGTCTGTGCCCGGCGCCTTGCCTACGGCCTCGTACCTGGCTTTCCTGTCCCACGAAGAGGACGGCGGGCGGACCATGCGGTAATTGTCATACATGGGCAGAGTCCGCCGGGCCTTCTTGTTCGCCGGTTCTTCTTGGAGACCGTCCTTTTGTTCCGCCGACTTGGTCCCGTTTCCGGCCGCCGCCAGGCCCCTTTCGATCTCCCGTCCGATCGGCCCGCCTGCACCGCCACCCCACCTGCGTTTCGTGGTCCACCACTTCTCGTGCCCGAACCGTGCCTCGTCCTTGCCCTCGCGGTTCCGGTGCTGGGCTGTGATGAGTGCGGCCGTCACCTCTCGAGCCAAGTCCTGAGACTGCGCCGTCTCGACGTCAGGGGTGGTAAAGTCGACGGATGGTCTGGCGCTCACCGCCGCCACCGGGCCACAGACGACTCCGGCCCGGGCGGCTTCTCTCGTGGTGGGGCTTTGGTAGACGAAATGGCAATTTGACGACGTGTAGGACTTGCGCTCATGTTTTCCCGGGGGGGACCGGAAGTGAAGCCGGGGCTCGACCCTTGCCATGGAGACGTTGCATCCGAAATCGTACGCGACGAGTTTGATAAAGACGTTGAGGAGATTCTGCCTATATTCGGCCGGCATGGAAGCACCCGATGAGCTCCTGACGCTGTTTGTTGGGGGCTGGCGTGGCCCGGAATCCGGCGGTGCGTCGGCCGCTTCCTCCGAGGCGGTCAGTTCCGGCGGGGGCGGAAGCTTCTGCGATTGAGAAGTGTCGTCCCAAAAGCCCGTGAACAGCTCCAGGCAGCGGAAAAACTCGTACGCGTTGCCGAGCCTGGCCTGCTGCTTGCCTTTGGGGGGCGTGATCCTCCTCACTGTACGGAAGGCGTCCTCGTTCGTGTTTGAAAGTTCTTTCCTCCGTTCCAAGTAAACTTGGCATCCGGGCGATGGCCTCCCATTTCTCAGCTCATGCTGGTACTCTATGTCGTGTTGCCGGGCTTGCTCTGAAGAGTATGTGTCCCAGCTCGCGAAATCTGGCGAGCAGGTTGTTTCTGGTAGGAGATGTTGGATTCCGACATCCAGCGTTAGATTCACTCCAATGGCCAATAGGCCAGTCGGCCCTATGACAATCGATTCTCGTCCAGTGTTTTGCAGCAACCTGGGCAACGACAACGACTTATCCGGTAAGCTGTCGTCTTTTGCAATCGGCTGGTATCCGGGTAAAGTGATCTTGGTGGCCTCTGGTATGTCATTTGGGTCAAGCGCTGATACAAGGTCTGCTGACGTTCTCTGTTAGACGCTCGGTGATTTCAAGGCTTCGAACAGATCAGGCTTGTGGTCACTGCGTATATATATATATATACATCAATCTCGTTTCGAACAGATTTGATGTTCCTCGAGACGGCTCAGGACCGGACCACGCTTTGGGGGCAGGGGTGTGTGTGTGTGTGTGTGTGGGTGTGTGTGTGTGTGCAAAGTCATGCCTGGGAAGCTCGTGTGAAATGCACACATATCATGTACAAAGCGAGAAGGGAGGAAGACGAATGATGGGACGATTCGCAGTACCAAGGTACGAGAGGCTGGCGAAGGACATAGCTTCCTCGCCAAGGGAATGAAGTGAGACTCACGTGTGGTGGGGAAGCTTCCAAACATGACGCAACAGGCAGTCTTTTACAGTCGACCGTAGTAGAGCTGTTCAAACTCCTCCTCCTCGTACCCAGAGGGCCGTGAAGTCTTGAAACAAGCAAGCTTGCCAGGCTGCCGCAAGGCATGAAAGTTGGTCGAGTTCCGGCTCAGAAAGAGACAAGTACCGGGGGTGCAACCAAATGCGGGATGATGTTTCCAAAAAAAGAAAAACAAAATGCTGAAGAGGCCTCGGATCTCACTACACGTAGATGGCCGTCCTCGTCGAGATGTCCACGAGTCTCCGCAAAAAAAAAAAAAAAAAAAAAAAAAAAAAAAAAAAAAACAAAAA
>JABAEC010000193.1:0-31115 GCA_013435705.1 Claviceps paspali | reverse complement strand
TTATTATTATTATTATTATTATTATTATTATTATTATTATTATTATTATTATTATTATTATTATTATTATTATTATTATTATTATTATTATTATTATTATTATTATTATTATTATTATTATTATTATCAGAGCCTCGCGCTCTGATTGGTGGAATCCGTCCAGATAAGTGGGGCGACAACTGGGCATAGGTGGAGACAGGTGGCCAGTAGGGCCACGTAACCTATGCTACACACATCCTTACCTTCGCAAGCTTATTACAAAGGGCGTCCTTCTTAGCTTAGATATACATAATAGGATTAATTATATAATTACCTTATTTGTTCTTTTACACTAGTGCTTTTATTATAATTAGTTACCTTAGTGTAACTAACACTAATTAGTAGTTATAAATACTAATATAACTATAGATAGTAAGGAAACCTAAGAAGAGATACTGTAAGAAGTTATATTAGTATACTAAAGGAAGATAGTTAAGACTATATACTCCTTAGACTTCTAGGAATTACCTTAGCTACTAGCCTTTGCTTTATTAGAAGCTAGCGCTATAAGGGCTTAATTCCCCTTATCTATTATAAGAAAATAATAATACTAGAAAGAGAAAGTATAAGAGAACTTCTTAGTTAAAAACAATAAGAAAACATAGGAATTATTATATTCTATTAATAATTATTATAGAAATATTATATTCTATACCTCTTTTCTATCTAATTACCTATAAGTATTTACTTTTATCTATAAATCCTATTCTATATTGTGTTGAGAGGTCCTTAGTACGGAATAGCTTCATAGGTGTTCGACAAAGCCCCCATCCGCATAGGAAAACCCAGACCGCAAAAGAAGGGCCCTAAAAGGGAAAGTCTCTTTAGTCCTTAGTCCTTATTTATATAATTAAATAGTATCTTTAACCAGAACCTTATTATTAGTTAAAGATATTGTAATATTACAATCCCAACCAGTGTTATTCCCTTTTAGGTATCATAGATGCAACAATCTTCTAATGTTTGTAAATCAGGATGCTAGGGCAATAAGAGTTATATATCTAATGCTTTATATTAATAATTAAATAGTATCTTTAACTAGAACCTTATTATTAGTTAAAGATATTAGGATATTAATAAGAGGTTGTCCCTTATAAATAGCTTCTAATATAGCTAGTAGTTTTCTTATATTATAGTCTTAGATGCTAGGGTAATAAGTTCCCTATAGTTATTCTAAGTCTCTTATAATTAAATAGTATATATTACCTAATCCTAGTTATTACGCCTTATATTACTTAGATTCTTATATTATAGTTGTAGTCTCTAGGAATGCGTATACAGCTTCTCTATATATAAGTTCCTCTTAATTCTATATAATAATTACTGTAATTCTAGTTTAAATTCTTATTCTTAATTCATTAATAATACAATATATATATATTCTAAGCTACCTAGGCCTAAATACCCTTATTTATACCTATCTAATCTTATACTTCTACGCCTATCTACACTAGTCCTAGCCCTTCTATGCCTAACCTTATAGATTATATTACTACTTATACAACCCTCTCTAGGTATAGGAAAAAAAAAATTTATATATATTAACCTTATAATACAGCTAGTAAAGTAAAATAAGGGAAAGAAACTATTTAATTATAAGGCCCTCTTTAAAGTCCTAAGTTCTTTAATTTATATAAGACTCTAAGAGTCTTAGAAGTCCTTAGGACTTCTAACTCTAAGTCCTTAGGAAACACCCTTAGTACTACTCTTATACTTCTCCTTTCTACCCTTATTATATAATTAAAGCTTTACTTAGCTTATAAAAGTAGCTATAGCTCTCTCTTTATATACTCTTTCTTAATTTATTACTATAAGTCTAGACTTATAATAGATAGTAGTATAATAGATATATAAGTCTTTAAGATAGGGTTATATATTAGCTAAGAGTATTATAGAATATTAAGTTCTTAGAAGTAAGGGAGTAGCCTAATAATTATTACTATTTTAGCTAGCCTAAGTTATCTACTTTATACTATACCTAATCTATTTACCTTTAGCTCTCTATAGTTATTATTCTAATACCTAGCTAACTCTCTATTAATTTATAAGGCCCTTAGCTAGTCTACCCTATTCTTAAATTCTAGATAGCTTTTTATAATATTAGCCTCTTAGTTAATATATAGCTCTTCTATTAAACTAGTAATTATAGAGGGTATTATAGGGCTATCTAGTACTAAAGAGACTAATAATATATTAGATAGGTCTCTTTTTAGATTACTATCTTCTATAACTATTTTATTTAAGGCCTTAAGTTCTATAGGCAGTAAAGATAGTAGTAGTAGTATATTTAAATCTATAAGGGCAGTAGCTACTAACTAAGGAAGATTAGACTTTACTATAACTAGGGCTTCTTATCTTCTTAGCCTTAGCATATAAGCTAGGGGAAGATTATCTAATTCTATAGAGGCCTCTCTAGTTATGCTTCTTATAATCCTTATAGAGGTTGCTAGTGGTTCTCTTCTTCTAGTAGCCTAACTTATGCTTATAGATAGTATTAGTATAGTTGCTATTTTTAGGGCCCCTATAGGCAATAGGGTTCTTAGCTTCCTAGGGACCTTCTAATTATTAGTATTTACTATAGTAAATCAGCTTTTAGGGTAAGAGGGAGGCTTAGATTATAGGTTTATAGTAGTAGCTACTAATCTTACTATTAGGATAGTATTATTAGCTAATAGAGCTATACTATCCTTATCTATAAAGGAGATCCCTTTACTATTATAATCCTTAGGAGCTTAGAAACAGTACTAACTAGAATAATCCTTATTCTTCTAAATCTACTCTTATAGCTCTTTATTTAGGATTCTAGGCTTAACCCTATAGCTTATAGTTATAATAGCTAGGATCTTCTATAGATCTATAAGCTTATCTCTCTTAGAGAATGCATACCTTAATAGTCTCTAATTATTTATTAGGTAGCTATTCTAATGCTTAAGCTTCTTTATGCTTAGTATCCCCCCTCTACTAGTATATATAGTTCTTTTTATAACTATTCTTATTAATCTCTTAGCACCTATAGAAGGCCTAATGTCTTAGAAGTATTAGTTTATGCCTCTAGAGCCTAGTATTAGGCTAACTATAACTTTATTTGCTATAAGGTTTTAAAGAATATATAGAACTATAGCTATTCTATTTAATCTACTATTATTAATACAGATCCTATTATAGAAAGTCTAATCCTTAAGGTATAGCTTAAAATTATTTAATGTTAGGTCTCTTAGGGCTAACCTAACCTACTTATACTAAATCTTAATCTATTTTTGCCCTACTTTACAAATATTATTTATATTATTTACTCTATACCCTACCTAATAGTATAGAGTCTAGAGAAGAAATAAGGCTATAGTATAGCTATATTTCTAGCCTCCTTTTTATAGTTAGGTTAGTATATAGATTACTTTAAATCTATATAGATAGTTAAGAAGCTATTAGATCTATCCCTAAGCTCTAACTATAGTAAAAAATCTATCTATTTTTAGGGCTGCCTATAAGTTAAAGTAGTATAACACCCCCCTTACCCTATTAAAAATAAATAAAGCCTAGTAATCTAGAAAGTAAATAAAGCTAGCTACTAGCCTCTTTTTTCCTATCTTATTATATAGGTCTTAAGGGTTATATTATATACTATAGGTAATATTAACAATACCCTCCTCTCTAATATAAAAAGCTTTCTTCCTGTGATGGACTCGAGCTGATGGCTCGGGTCCTTGGTAAGAGAAGAAGGGGAAGAGAGTGGGGGACAATAGGCATAGGAGGGGCTACCTATCGGATACTCTTCGGCACAGGTTGGGACAAGAAGCGACGACTCTTAGGGCACGCTTAGGGCTTAACTAGCAATCCCACAGAGTACATATAGGATACAGATAGGCTGCTAGAGGAAAGAGCCTCTCTTCTCTTCTTTATGGTTAATAATAACTCTATAAACGCTAGATAGTAGTTGCTCTCTAGGCTAGTCTATAATAATTATTAACCATTACCTTAGAGAACGAAACGGAACTAATAGAATAACAATAGGGAAACCTAATAACAATACAATAGACTAATTAGGTAATTAGGAGGAACTTAAGTTCCTCTATATAACGATCTATAAGTAGGAAAGGCGACTTATAGAATTGCAATACTACACAAATACTATAGAGGCTGTGGCCTACAATATAGTGATGATAGGGCTCTATGTAGAACGCTTCCTGCGTAAGCCCCTTCTAATAGGGAGCCCCTATAACAGCAATAGGGCCTCCTTCTAGGCTTAGTGAAACCTTATGTCTTATAAGCTACAGGCAGACTCTGACTTTATTAGTAGCGACTATAACAAATGGTTCCTTATATACTAGAATCTTAGCCCTAAGATATAGGCCTAGGTAGCCCCCTACTTTAAGCTAGGGCATACCCTTAACTATAGCCCTATAGCCTTTCTAGGATACCTAGATAGTATATTTATAGATCTACATAGGGAGGAACGTATAGTCTCTAAGCTTAACTAGCTTAAACAGCGCAATAACAAACAATTTACTAATTTCTACGTTTATTTTAAACAGAAGTTAGTGCTAGTAGAAGGTATAGGGTAGGCGGATACTATTAAACTCTTACAACTCTATACAGCGCTTAATAAGAAGATATGTAACTTCTGTATTAGGCGCAATATCCCCTGTAATAACTATTAGGGGGCAGTTAAATAATACCTCTGCATTGCCTTAGATATTAACTCCTACTACCTTAAAGAATGCGTTAAGTTGCAACGTTACTAACCTAATACCTATAACCACAATAGTAACACAGAGATAGGTGGTATTAACACTACTAGCTTCTAGAAAGCTCTGTAATGCCCCTAGAACACCATAAAGGGGACACAACCTTCCTAGCCTAATGCCACTAAGACTACTAAGCGGGCCTTCTAGGTTACTTAAGCAGTTCTTAACTAGTATTATAATGCTAGCTAGTGTCTCTACTACAGCGCTAAGGAGTATCTTATTTAGCAGTGCAACCTCCTCCCTACAAAACCACCTTCCTCTACAATAAATATAAGAGCCTACAGCACTTCCCTTAATAAATCTATAGAGAAGACATTAGATACTAAATTAGAAAAAGAGGATTCTATTACTTAAGTCTTAGTAATAGGTAAACTAGTACTATAAAGCGCTCTACTACTACTACTTTTAGATTAGATAAGGACTAATATTAGGATATAGAAAATTACATAGAAGACCCCCTATTCCTTATACTACTCCTATATAATAGAACCTTATTTCTATAAGCCTAAGTTAATAGTGGTTGTAATAGCTTTATAGCTGTAAGCAAACAATTAGCGTAGCAACTCTGCCTGCCCTATATTACCCTACTATATGCTTACAGCCTTACTACAGCCTTAGAGAAGCCCCTAGGGTCCTAGGTAAAGTCTACAACACATCTATACATTACCTATCTTATCTGCTTTTAGGCCAATGTTAATAGGTAGGAGTTCCCTATAGTTATCTATATAATCCTAGGCCTCTTACATAACTATATTCTTAGGGCCCCCTAGCTAGCCTAAAACGAAATTAAACTTTACGCATCTTAACGCTCCCTTATAGTAGGGACATATAAAGGACTTATTATTAAGGCCTCTAACAGTTAGCACTTAGACAACCCTACTATATTAATATTAGGCTCTATATACGCTAGCTTAGCTTAATAAGCGCACTAGAGACATCCTTCTATCTGTCTTATTAGCACTAGCCTCTGTAAGATTAATATAGCCCTTATAGATATAGTGGGACTCCCTTTAATAGATAAATCAGAACCTATAGCTTATCTGCCACCTAAACTAATAGACTTTATAGACCTCTTTAGTAAGGATTATGCTACTACACTACCCCCTTATAGAGGCAGCTCTAATTACTATATTTAACTCTAGAAGAATCTAGATGGCTCCCTCCTAGAATTACTATAGGCACTACTATATAATATACTACGTAATTAACTTCTTAAAATATAGAAGTAAATTATAGACCTAATAGATAAGGGTTGGATCTATACTTCTTCCTCTTTAGCAGCTGCCTCTATTCTATTAGTAAAGAAAGTAGGGGGTAGTTAGTGGTTCTATATTAATTACTACACCCTTAATAAGGTTACTAACTAGAATTAATACCCCCTCCCCTTAGTTAAGGAGACCCTACACTTCCTTATAGGGGCGCATTAGTTTATAAAGTTAGACGTTAGAGCAGCTTTCTACTGCCTTAGAGTTGCTAAAGGGGACGAACACCTTACAGCGTTCTAGACACGTTTTGGGCTATTTAAATAGCTAGTGTGCTCCTTTAGGTTGGCTAGCGCGCTAGCTATGTTCTAATAATATATTAACAGTGTGCTTAGCAACGCCCTAGGGACATACGCTATGGCTTACCTAGACAACGTCCTAATCTACTTAGGGGGTAGCTATAAAGAATATATATAGCATACCTAATAGGTCCTTACTTAGCTACAATAGGTAGGCCTATACCTTAATCTAGATAAGTGCGCTTTTAGCGTTAAAGAAGTTAAGTACCTTAGGTTTATTGTCTATGCAGGGCAAGAAATACGCCTAGACCTAGACAAAGTGGCAGCAATACAAGACTAGGAGGCCCCTTAATGGGTTTAGGGTATTAGAGCCTTCCTTAGCTTTGCAAACTTCTACTAGGAGTTTATTGCTAACTTCTTAGATATAATAGGGCCCCTTTTAGCTCTTACTAAGAAGGGCGCCCCCTTTATCTAGTCTAATAAGTATAAGGCTGCATTCTAGTAACTAAAACAGGCTTTTATCTTGTATCTAATCCTTGCTTAATAGGACCCTAATAAGGACACGGTTGTTAAAGTGGATGCATTAGGCGAAGCTATTAGGGGATGCCTCTCTTAGTACAGCTAGGTGGGAATATTACATCTAGTAGTATACTACTTAGTTTGCTTAACCTTACCTTAATAGAATTATACTATTTATAATAAGAAGCTTCTTAGTATTATTTTCTGCCTTAAAGCATAGTCTACTAAGCTCTATAGCGTTGCCTATCTATTTACTATACTAACCAACCACAAAAACCTAGAATATTTTACTAGTCCCTATAAGATGTCTAAACGGCAGGCTTACTAGGCTAAGACACTGGCATTATTTAACTTCCACCTTTGCTACTAGCCTAGCTCTTAAGCTAATAGACCCAACGCCCTCTCTAAACGCAAGCAGGATGAGTTAGGACAACCCCCTACGCTGCAAAGTTTACTCTAACCTATATTAATAGTATGCCTTATAAGCGCTTAGAACTAGAATATTACCCCTAGAGGGGAGATACTAAATTATAGGGTCTATAATACATCCTATAACACACCTACTAAGAATCTAATAGATCCCTACTCTATTTCTAACACAGCAGAACCATTAGGCTGTAATTTCTTTACTAATACACACCTTTAGAACCTATAGGATTAAGGCATATAGGCTAATATAACCTATAAGGTAAAGCTAGAGGTAGTTAAGCAAGGTGCCTAAAGATTTCCCCCTATAGCAGAGATACACTAATAGATTAGTAATTATGCCCTTAACACCTACTGTTACGTGCTGAAGCCGCCGTATTATCGGCTCCAGTCGACACGTAACTTGGGGGGTATCCGCGCGTACGTCGAGATACGTCATAAAAGGTGGAAGTCCGCAGAACCTGTCAAGACTTCGTTATAAAAGAAGAGGAATACACCAGTGCATAATTGTATAGGCAATTAAGTGTAAGAGTAAGGTAAAGTGATATGTATAATTATTGTTAAGTTCTTCTTCTTCTATAAGTTGGGGAAACCCCCTTTTATAGGGATGTCCCCCACTAGATGTGGGGGGCCTCCCTAAAATAGAGGTTCTTAGTTAGGACTATAATAAGTCCCCCCTTTCGCAGAAGAAGACAGCTTATCCTAAGCTAAAGAAAACAAGAAAAGAATTCTATAAATAAGTATTCCTACTAACCATCCTAACTTCTGCTGCACTTCCTAATTCCTTATTCTGTATTTCATTCACTGTTATTCCCTAGCTATTTGTGGCATTTCCGCAAGTTATGATTAGCTAATGTACGCTGCACCTAGGTTGTTGTGCATAACGTAGTAGATGTCGTTCATTATGCCCTAAACCACGTCTTAATAGAGGAGGGCTGTTTTAAGAACTCTCTATTATTAAGGGTTCTGCACAGCATTAATTGCGTAAAGGTTGAGGTCCTGGATAAGGATTCGCGCCTATTCCTAGTGGGTAGTGAGGTAAGAACTGCTGGCAAGACTCTCTATAGTTTCGTAGACTATAGTGTTGTACCTATATTTGTCTGCGCAGTATACTATGTGCTAGTTACTTATGTTGAAAACTAGGGAAGTTATAGCGTTGGCAATAGCCTAGAGGTGGTTGGTAAGTTCCGCAATTTTCGCGGATTACTCCGTATGTATTTCACGTAAGCCTCTCACCTACTGTGTTTAGCTAAGTATGAATATGCTAATAGCTAGGAGAGCCGGCTGATTGTGCGTTAGCTATTTGTCCGAATCCTTAGTGCTGTCGCTGTTTTCCACTATCTTAGTAAAGAATTTAAGTAGGCACTTTACTTTAGTAGTGGTGGCTAAAGGAGGCATAGAGCCTTTAAATGCCTAAGCGTTTTTAACGCTGTAAAGAATGTGGCCCTAGAGGTCCTAGGATTAGAAGAAAGTAGAGATATTGCAGCAAAGGTTACCTACTGTCTATATAAGGGACTCTATGCCTAATTCTACGGCATATTAGAAGAATTCCAACAAGGTTTTGTTAATTGTTAGGCCTTTACGCCTTCTTACTTACTGTTAGAGATGCCTATAGAGTTAGTGGAGCTGTTAGAGTAGGAAGATGCAGCGGAAATTTCCCTTAATTATGTGCTTAGGCTAGGCTAACATGTAGAGTTTATAAACAGAGAGGGGGAAGTCAGCTCTATAGTTAGGGAGCGGCTGTTGTCTCTTATCCCTTGCCCTCTGCTAGGGATTGCTATATTGCTATAGGAGTTTAAAGGTGGCTGTGCTTTAATTGTAGATATCTTCCTCTGTGTGATGTTTGCTCTTCTAACAGACTAAGTCTCTGTAAAGGCAGGGTGTGTTAGCAGCGTATTCTTTGTAGCCTTCTATGTTACTATACTTAATTATTCTAGCTGTTAATACTGTGAATTTGGCTTATACATAAGTAAATGCGGTTGTTAGTTTCTGTTAGGGAGGCTTGCTGCAACTAGAAGGTGGAAAAGAAGGGTAGAAAAGAGAGGGTAAGGCGTGTGTAAATTCTGGTTTAGAGTAGGTATAAAAAGAGGGGGAAGCTGTAGTAATGGAAAAGTGAATAAAAGGTGACTTCCTTATAAGTGTTGACTTCCGTAGGTAATATAAGGTGTTCTTCCTTTTGGGTTTTGTACACTTTACTATTTGTTTGCAACGCGTGACTTTACGATTTGCTTGGTTATTTGTGGGTTGTGGACTTCCGCCTATCTACAGTGGAGAAATCGCAGAAAGAGAAAGGGTGCCCCTTAGTAAGAAAAAAAATAGAGTGTCCCTATGTAATGAGACCTAAAGACGTTGTTCTTTTATAACGTGTTTGCCTCCTTGTTTATAATGTTGCAAATGTCGTCCCTTATGCCTCTGATTACATCTTTGTAGTAGAGGGCCACTTTGAACGCTCTTTATTGCTAAGGGGAGTGTACTGTATTAATAGCGTATATATTAAGCTCTCTAATAAGTTCCCTTATCCGTGTCCAATGAGCCGTAAGGCCGGCGTAGCCAGCAAGGGATTTCATCCTATCGCTAGTGTTAGCATTGTGCTCTATGAATTCGCCGTGGTAGGCTAGGTGCTAGTTCTGTGTAGCGAAAATTGCTTTGTTTATGTTGTTAGCAATGGCTTAGAGATGGCTAGAGAGTTCTGCGTTTTTTATGGATACTTTGGCTTAGGCGGTTAGTAGGGTTCTTAATTAGCGTAATTAACTATATAAGAAGGTGCTGCTGCCTAAGGTGGTTGGCTGGGAGTAGTTTGGCTAGAATTCTGCGTCTTCTGTGTTTTCGTTGCTTTCCACTATGGTTACAAAGAAGT
Source organism: Claviceps paspali (assembly GCA_013435705.1). NCBI lineage: Eukaryota > Fungi > Ascomycota > Sordariomycetes > Hypocreales > Clavicipitaceae > Claviceps > Claviceps paspali. Next base: position 21,028 of record JABAEC010000193.1, on the reverse strand, counting down.
GAAGTAATTATTAGCATTTGTCCGGATTGGCAGTGGAAGGGTTGGGTTTGTTATCAATTAGAAGGTTTTCAAGGCTAGCTATTGTGTGCTACTAGAGATTGTAAGATTAAAAAAACGCAAATATGTTACAGAAAAGGTTCCCTATTGTCTAGATAAGGCCTTCTACGCTAAGTTTGGCAGCGTATATATAGAATTCGTTAAGGAGGGTAATGGAGTATTTGCTATTAGGGCTGGTTACTTGCTGTTAGAGGACTTTATATAGATAGCGTAGCCGTTGTAGTAGGAATACGTATTAGAACCCTCCTTTAATCAGGTTATTAGCGCAGTAGGAGTAGCAGAGTTTGTGGATTATACTAGGGTAACCATTATTGTTAATAAGGAAAGGTCCTGTTCCTCCATTTCTGACTCTGTGTTGTGGATTGCTATCTTCCTATAGTAGGAAGAAGGTAAGGTCTTATTGGCCGTGGGTATCTTCTATTATGCTGTATTCAGCCCCTTAGGGGTGTAATCCCCTATAGGTTTTAGGCATCCCCCTATAGCGTTGGTTTATGATAGCAAAAGGTCCTAACTTAATTAGCAAGGTAGTGTGTGTGGGATTTGTCTGCGCTCCTTAAAGGGGGGAATAGCTGCCTTTATACCTAGTAGTAGGTTAAAAGCACTGGGCCAGCGTTTGTTTAGTAACGGGCAGGTGAGTTGATTGTAAGCCTTATGTAAGGTAAAGCTGCCTACGCTAGGAAGTGGGAAATTTGCAAATTCCAGGGGGTTATTTATAACATACAATGTTTTTACAGGGAGTGACTTTATAATCTGCTTTATTATTAGTAATGGCGGACTACTACTTATCTAACGCCTAGAACTACTACTAAGGGGCAGAACATAGCAAAATGTATAGTAAGGTGTTCCTAGGCTACCCCTTACACCTCCTTGCTTCCTATTAGGTAGAGAATTGCGTTAGTTAGGGTAGTCCTAACCTTTAGTAGGTGTATAATGGCCTTATACACCTTCCACTGCCGTAGGTTAGATGCTGCGGCAACGGCGTTAACATTTAGATCGATAGCGAGAGTATAGGCGCGTCTCTAATTATTGTGAAGGGTGAGATTCCCCCTGGCGGCGTCCAAGGCCTCATATATTTGTCGGTTGCTAGCCTTACTGGGTAGTTGGTCCATTTTGTTATGCATTAGGGTGCGTCTAAGGCTGAGGGAGATATCGTTAAGTCGGCCGCAGAGCTCTAATACATGGTTAATGAATCGGCTTTAGGCTGGGATTTAGGCCCTATAATCTTAGGAGTGTAGGCGGAGGAAATCGCTGGGTATTCCGCGCAATCTCCTGTGGTGGCGCATTGCTAGGGACCTCTAGAAGGGGTTGTTGTGGTTTTCCGCCAGCATTGCGATAAAATCAAGAAGACGTTTTTCCTTGTCTAAGGCTGCTAGGGTAGGAGTTCCCTAGTTAGTGCAGATCCTAGCACTATCTAGGTTAGATTTAGCGTGCCTCTATAAGTTATAGGCCCTAAAGAGTAGCTTAATATTGTGATGAATTTGTTAAGGTGGCTAGATAAGGGCTTTGGCACTAAGTTCCACAGAGTAGTATCAGAATGCCTAGAATAATTTGCAAATGGTTGCGACTTTATTGCTGTACATAGCTTATCTGCTAATGGCTATGGTTATATCCTGGTCCACTCTTTAGAGGAAGGAGAGGAGGAAGAAGCATTATAGTCCTCCTTTTACTAGTTTCTGCTAGTAGGTTGAGTAGCATAATTTAAAGATGGAAGCTGGGCAAGCTATATTGCCTTAATCCCTAGTGGGGATGCCCCTAGTCCTTGCTTACGCCCTTAGGTCGCTATATTCCTCTAACATCTAAAGGGTTCTGTCGCAGCTAAAGCAAATGTTGCTAGTTTCCTCCTTAGACCGCTGCGGCTGGTTGAGATTCCCGTAGGGTGGAATGATGACGCGGATTACTGGGAGCGACATAATGTCCTTTTTTTACGCTGTTTTCCTCATTTAGTGCGTAAGGTTCTGACGTTTGGACGGGTGTGTTGTAGGTCCTGGGTTGCTAACCGTTGATGGTAAGGAATTGGATTATAAGAGCAGAGGGGCAAGGTTTTCTAAAAAAAAGGGAAGGCATTGTGGTAAGCGCGTAGTAATGGGCAGGTGAGTTATTAGTGAGTCTGCGTGGGTCTGCTGGTTTCCGCGGTTAGAGCGTAGGAAATGGCTTTGGTTATGGGCTTCACCACGAGTTTATACAATGCGTGACTTCACGTTGCGTTAATATCTTGATTTGCAAACTTCCGTGGTCTATCTGTAGGAAACGATAGTAATATAGGCAGCGACTCCTTACAGGTATATTAGCTATTTAGTGAGCTACAGCTCTGTTATTAGGCAAAGAAGAATAGAATTTTAATTAGTATAGCGTGAGTAGAAACAATCTAGGGATAACAGTAATATAGTTGTGTAGCATAGAGCAAAGTCTTGTTTAGCGTAGCGAAAAGCAAGGGGTTAGTGGTAGGGCAGGCTGTTAGTTAAAGAGGTTGTTAATAGCTCTCTTTCTACTGGCTTTAGGCGTCTCTGTAGGCGCGGCTGGCGTCGCCGGCGTTGCTGGGGTAGGGTTGCCTAATGGTTTGCACGCTAAAGGGAAAGATAGTTGTGTAGGAGCATTTAGTGGGGCAGAGGTCTTTAGCAGCTTACCTAGTAGTTTTATTATTGTTGTCGTTTTTGCGGCTGGCGGTACTGTGGTTATTAAGGTTAGGGGTTGCGCTGTGTCTAGCGGCACTGCTAGTCTGCTTTGTCTGGCCTCTAACGCTCCCTTTTAGTCTAGGGAGCTGGGTTCTGTGCGCAGCTAAGAGACCTATGCTAGGCCGGGTAATGTAGATGAGTCACAGGCCCTGCGCTTATAGCTGCTCTGTCCCTTGTTTCTGCCTAACTACGCAGTAGGTGGGTTTACTAGTCGAAAACCGCTGCTAGGAAGGCGTGTTCTGCCCTAGGTTGTTGGTTCTATTGCAGTAGGCAGATTTTTTAGCATAGTATAGAACGTCTCTACTATAGTCCTTAAGTTATCTACTTCTCTGCAGAGGGTTGTAACATCCTTTTTAATAGCCGCGGTGGCGTTTATTATTGCCTTAAGCGAGGCCTTATGGGTTGCTGCTGCTAACGTTATTGCGTAGAGGCGTTCCTCTAATTTCCTAATAAGGCCGGTGGTTTTCTTAGAGCATTCCTCAATCCTCTTATTAATAGATGCCGTGGTGCTATTGCGTAAAACATTGATTAGCTTAAGGATAGTTTGGAGGCTGCATCTTTGCTTTCCAAGCATTTCTTTGTGGCCTACAGTAATTTTCTCTAAGGTCTTAGTGGCTGCCTAAAGTGCTGTCACCTAGTGTAGGATCTTATTTCTAACTATAGGGATGGGGACTAGGTTAGTCTCCGCTAGGGCTATAATCCCGGAAAGGTAGAACTGGCTAAGTAATGCAAGGTATTCTCTAAGGGTACTGTTTAAGGCGCCGTACGCTGTGCATATGCATTTAGCTATAATTATCTCCCTGGCGGGCAGCTAATTGGTCTAGGGTTTGTTATTCTGTAATCCTCTATTATAGTAGATAGAGACTGCTTTTTTTAAGGCCTCCCTAGCAGCTTACACTACTAGGACTTCTAATTTGCCCTTGTGCCCTACTATGCTTTCCAGCGCCTTATAGATTTCCCTATAGTTTATTATAACTCTAATGTATAAGTTATACAGGGGATTATCCGTTTTAACGCTAAAACTGTCTGTGGAAATGTTAGCGCTGGCTATATAAAACTCCCGTCTGGTCACGTATAGGGTGTTAGTGAATAACCATGGTTTCTTTGTATTGCAACGCTTATTGGTATACCTCTAGGCGGTATACGTGGTTTCTGCGTCAACCTCTGCAGCAAACGCCATAATGTCTTCCGTAGTCTGCGGGTTATACGGTTTCCTATCTGCGCGGCTAAATTAGCAAAAATGCTAAAATAGGTTGAAGCCCTGCACATATGCCGCTGTCTCTGTCTTAATTGCCTAGATATTGTGCTTACGGCCTTTATAGGTCCTTTTAGCAGTAGGGTAGTGCAATTTATCCCTATTGCTATTAAGGGCGGAATTAAAGTTAGGGTTGTTATCCCATTTAATGCCCTCCTTAGGGTTATTACTCCCTTTATCGTTGGCTGCATATTCCTACGATCCTGGCAGTTGATTAGGCGTAATAGAGTCGCCGGATCCCCGTCTTGTTGCTAGGAAGGGGGTGTTAATCTCTGCTGCCACTGCGTTATCTTTAGCTACAGCAACTTTAAAATGTTCCTCTAATAGTTCTGCTATAAGGTTAGCGCTGAAAAGGTTAGTAGGGGTGGTGTTGGTTATTAGGGCGAAGAGGCTTATTGGTTTTACTATTCTAAGCTAAAGGAAGGCGGGGTGCAGCGGGACTTCTAGAGTATATAGGATGTTATGCTAGCAATACCTCTCTTAGTCCAGCTCTAGGCTGAAGTGATGTTCGAATTCTGCTTGAATAGCGCGAATAATAGCTAGTAATAGCTACGGCTAGTGTGTTAGCCTATACAATGCTTCCCTAGGGGTCTGCAGTATAAAGTTTAGGGGTTCTGTGTAGGCGTTGGTCCACACGCAAAACCAAATATTATACTAGCTCAGCGGGTTTCCTTTAGGGTTAAAGGTAGTGGCGAAGATCCTAAGGAATTTAATGTTGCAGAAAGTTGGTGATCTAGGGCTACTAGTGGGAGAAATGCTTATATGCTTGCTGATTTCAGCAAAAACAAGGGGCTTCTAGTCGGTGCAATAACTCTTAATGCTCTATGGCCATAATAATTGTAATGCAAGGGATTAAAGGAAGAAGGTAAAAAAGAGAAAAGAAGGGAAAGGAAAGGAAAGAGGGAAAAGGGGTTAAATTAAAAAGAAGGGTGGTTGGGAAATTTGTGCTAAGCTTACTTTAGATAAGTGAGTTAGAAGTGAGTTTTAGGGTTGCGTAGGAATTTGCCTTAGAGGCGTGGTTTTCTGCTAGTGAGGGTTTCCTACGCATGCCTTTTGCGATTTTACAGTGTAAGGCGTGTTGCTGGCGAATTGCGCTGTGTTTTATAGGTTGGAGTCTCTCACAAGGCGACGCTTACAATACTCCTTATCCTAGTTAATGGCGTTCTTCTCTAGGTAAGAGTCAACCATTTCCACTGCGTTAACACGCATTTCTTCCTCTAAGATCCATTAGTTGTCTTTTGCTAAGAATCCTTTCCAATAGACTAGGAAGTTAATCCGTGGTTTCCTTCCTTTCTTCTAGTAGATTCTAACCTAATGGTTCTTAATTCTTTTGATTTCCTAGTGGTCTGCTTTACCTAATCCTATAAGGTTAATAGGTAGTGGTAGGGGTTCGGCCCTTCTAAAGGGGTCTGCCCCTTACTGTGGTTTCTAAAGCTAGGCTGCTAATACTACTAGATAAACCCTAGAGTTTTAGAGGAATTCTAGCTAAAAGGATAGGGGAGACACCTTTTTAAGGACCTTGTAAGGTCTGGCTCTTTAAGGTAACTATTTCCTCTTTAGCTTCCCTAGGAGTTTATATCTAGCGTAGAGTCTAAGGTAGACCATATCTCCAACGTTAATGTCCATAGGGTTGTGCCTAGCATTGTACCTAATTTTAGCAAAGGCCGTAGCCATTGTTATAGCGAGTTCTGCTTCCTTCTAGTACAGCTTTTAGAGAGCCTCTATATCTAGGTTGTCTAGACCGCTAAGGGATTTGTCGGGGTTAGCGAGGAGGTTAACAATAGTAAGGGGCTTATAGCTGAAAATAAGCTTGTTGGGGGATTGCTTAATAGGGGCTGATATAGCGTTATTAAGATAATATTGTAACGCTGGTATTACCAAGACCTATAGGACATCTGGGTTGGTGGCTGTGTAATATCGCAGAGCAATAATCACTGTTTGGTTCTTCCTTTCGGCCACTCCGTCCGTTTAGAGGTGGTATATAGTAGACATAAGGAGCTTAGCTCCTAATTTGTGGAATAGTGAGGTCTAGAGTTCAGACACAAATTTTGGATTATAATCGCTAACAATTTCCTTAGGAAGACCCTAGTCAGTAAGATACAGCCCCTTAAGGAGGAGTCCCGCCTAGATTTCAGCAGTGTATGACTTATGCCCTAGGATAAGGATTGTTTTCTTACTAAACAAGTAATTCACTAGGCATAGTGAGTTATAAGTGTTGTAGCCTTCCACTGTCCATATAGTGTTGGCAGAGCTGACTTCTGGCATATTAGTAATGAAATCGAGCGAAATGCAGTAGAAGGGGACCGGTTTGGTTTGTAAAGGCTTTATTTTACCTAGGGGTCTGGTTTGGAGTACTATATTTTCCCTACATGTATTGCAGTGTGCAATATAGGTGCGAATTTGGCTGCTTATCTGTAGAAAACTAACTGTAGATAGCTCCTTAGCCATCTGCCCAGCGCTAAAGTAATAATAGTTATTATAAGTAAGTTAAAGTAGGGTCTTAACGCAGCTCTAAGGGATGTATAGTCTTCAGCAGCCTTTAGCATCCTAGTGGTAGAGTAGCCCGTTGTCTCTAAGGTCCTACCTATAGAGTGGGATTCTAGGTCGATTTCTATTAGCGCATTGCTGCTTCTCCCTATAGGCTTTTATTCCATCAATAATCTAGCTGTATTTCACATTGTGTAGGTATCCTGCCACAATAGAGCTTTTCATCTTGTTATTAATAATTGCGGTTGCTGAGAAATCTTCCCTAAAGTATACGCACGCGTTGAGTTCATCAAAATAGCTGCGATCTGCTGCCTCATAATAGCTGACGTCTACTGGTAATTAGGAGAGCGTATTAGGGACCACGTTCAGCGTTCCGGGTATGTAAATCACTCAGAGTTCAAATTACAACAAGTAATTAGCAACCTTTGCCAATTTAAGGTTAGCCTTATTAAGGTCCATTATAGTAAGTAAGGTGTGCTAGATTATGCCCTTTACCGGAGAGTAATCCATAATAATGTTTATAGGCTAGGAATTTAACTAAGCTATTTTTTGTAGCTTACGTATTCCCTAGGCAATCGCTGTAACCTCTGCTTCCGTAGAGCTATATCGCTTTTTAACTGTAGACGTTAGCCTAGAGAGGAATAAGATGGGTTGCAGTTAGTTACCACCAATATCCTTTCTAGGGATGCTTTCTCTATCCTAGTCAATAGCTAGTTAAAAGGCATACAATCTAAATCCTTCCTTATAGGCATTGACTTTAAAGAAGAGGGGTTGCTCTAGGTTATAGTGCTATAGCAGAATCTTAGTGTAAAGCAGATTTCTAACAGCTTTAAAGGAGGCAATTTCCTACTCTAATAGGGTAAATTTCGCCTGTTGAGCCGCGCGTTTCTGCGTTTGCTTCAACGCTCCAATTAGCAGTTCATTCTTTACGCAGAGCTCCTAAAGCAAGGCTGTCTTCCTCTCCTATAGAGGTTTAATGTGAATATTATACCAAGGGACGCCGGCTTAGAGAAATCCTACTATGCTAATAAAGGTTTTAAGTGTGGAGAGTGTTGTCAGCATTTGTAGGTTCTTAAATGCCTTAACCCAATCGCTAGTGTTAGTAATACCTTCCGCATTAATAATAAATCCTAGCAGCTAGATGGAGGGATACCTAATGAATGATTTCTTTGCAGCGATGTGAAGTCAGCATTTTTTAAGGATTTAGAATACAACTTTAAGGTGCTGTAGGTATTTATTAAGAGTGTCTAAGAAGATGGCAATGTTATTAATGTAGACGCGAACAAACGCCCTATAGTTGCGGAATTCTTTGTCTATAAATCATTGTATATACGCAGGTGAGTTCTTAAAACCCTATATAGCTACGTGCAATACTTCAATGCCTCTTTTAGAGATAATAGCCATTCAATTGCGGTGTTCTTGCCACACTAGGAGCTAGTTGAAGAAACCGGATGCATTAAGGAGGGATATCCATTTTTTGCCGCGGGCGTCCCCTATAATATTGCTTTAGTCCAGCAGTGGGTAGACGTCTAGGACAGTAATGCTGTTAATAGGCCTTATATTAATTACCGCTCATCCTTTGCGTTCTTTCCTTATATCTCTCTATATAAGGAAGCTAGAGCATAGGCAGGGTGCCTTTTCTCCACTACCTAGGTACAATACCTTTCCAGCCTTATGCTTTTTGTTAAAGATTTTGCAGAATTTCTCAAAATCTTTATAGCTAAGATTGTACACCTATAGTAGCTTAAGCTGATTTTGCTATCTGTTAATAAAGTTAATTTTTATCTGCTCTTCTTCAGGCATAGATACTACGCCTCTGTCGCAGTATATATCGTATTTGTTGGTAAGGTCCACCAACTTCTTAGCTATAGTAGGGTTGAGGTTTGCAACTTTAACGCCAAACTTGTTTAAGACGAAGGGCACTTCGTCTAGGCAAGAGATTCCATATAATAGGATTCCCCTATTAACTGCTTTTAGGTCTAGGTTGTTAATGGTTTCCCCTGCTTTACAGGTTTTAGTGATGGAAAAGGCGTATTCTGTTTCTTAACTCCCTTCACTAAACCGGGGAACGTTAATGTTCTTGCCGCAAAATTCGGAATATTTACAGATGTTTGCCACGGCATAGTGGGAATTAACTGCGGCTATCCCTTCCAGGTGGCCTAATCGCTGGTTTAGTTGGATGTAGAGTGTGCAATCTAAGTGGTTGTATATAGGGAGAGTCTTGTCCTAGCCCTTCTTAAGTATAGCGTCGAAAATCCAGTGGTTTTGCAACACAAAATAGTACACACTTATGTCTTCTAGGTCCTTAAGGTCCTTCTAGTAAACCTACACTTCCTCTGTGTAGTATAGTAGGATTATTACGTTGTTTACTGCAGTAACCCTTTGTGTAGAGATAAGCTAAGGGGGGCGGAAGATTCAGCCTAGAGTGGTTATGTTGTGAACTAAGCGGAAAACCACTCTTAGCTTGACGAAATCGATCTTAATGCCATAATTGTGCATAAAATCCGTGCCAATCAGCATTTTTGGAGCGAGTTTCTCCATTACGTCTGCGGTCACTATAAAGTGGCCTAATACTAACTTGCCCCTAGCTTTACCTCTAACGTAGAAGTTAAAGGTAGCTGTTTTAGTAATATAGAAGGAGGAATTCACCCTATTTATAGATTTTGGTTGCTAGGTGCCCTATATTACATTACAGCTATGCTGTTTAAGCTATTCTTTATTAACTAGGATAGATAAAGTGCTAGTGTTAAGGCAAATTTTATGGTCTGCCCCTTGGTCATTAAAACAAAGGTTTATCTTAAGGTATGTCGTTGTTTTTGTCTTGCTAGAGATTTCCACTTAGTAAGGGCAAGAGACTGCTTTAATTACTTAGCTATTAACTAATCCTCTAGGTACAGTAATACCCTTTGTCTAGTCTATCCCTGCTATATAGGGTAGTCTAACGTAGAAGGTATTAATAAAGTTAGATTCTTCTTTGTTACTGTTGTCTTTAATAACACCTTCCTTGATAACATAGTATCCAGACGCGGCGAGGTGGGCTTCCTTAGCTTCAGCATCTAAGTCGTTAACGACCATAATGTAATTGGCGCTGTTGCTGTTTCTTAGAGCCTATTTCTTGTAACGGCGCTTATTACGCCTAAAGGGTTGTGGTGGGGGCGACTTAAAGCAGGTTCTACAGCCTTCTTTACGCTGTTTTAGAGCATTGGTTGTCTTTTCGCTAGAGTCTGTATTGTTTTTAGTCCTCTTATTGTCATCCCTACTCTACTATAGTTCTTAGCGGCGGCCTTCCTATAGGCGGCTTCTGTCCCTAGAAAAGGGGCAGAGACGTCCTTACTAGGGAGGGTTTTTATTACTTTGCTCTCTATCTAAGTATTATTGCCTATTAGGGCTGTAAGGGTTGCAGTAGTAACTAGAGTACTCTTACTAGCAAGGGCTTCTACTATACTCCTACTAATCTTAATAGTATAGTTGTTAGTTCTAGTGTGCTTCCACGCCTATATCCGTAGGGTCCCTATTATTAGATTCTAATTCATTGGCTACTATATAGGCGGTTACAGAATCCTTACCTTAGTTGGCTTATTAGCGGTTTTTTCTTTTAAGGAGGAAATCCCTAAGGTTGCGTTTTTTCCTATTAATAAGTTTAACGTAGGCATTACAGCGGTCTGTTTCCATAGGGGTTAGGCAAATTTGCCTAAGTTTGGGACATAGCTTGTAGCAAAGACAAACTAACAGCTAGAAATTATTAGATTCGCTATTTGCCTAAGTATAGCAGAATACCTTTGCTGCAAAGTTGCATAAGGATGCGTTAGAGAGGACATCTTCCCTAGAGAACTCGGCTTAGTTAAGCTATGTTATGGCATCTTAGACCCTAATGCTAAATTCCTTCTGGATGGCGGCAAATATTGTGTCTAGATTGCGGAAAATAGCGATCTTTTCTTTATTGTTAAGGTGCTGGCGGTACTATGTTAGGGCGGCGCCACAGAAAAGATGCTATATCTAGTGCAGAATCTGGTCTTATTGGCTGGGTCCCATATAGTTAAAGTGGTCTTTAACAGATTAGATCTATAGGTCTACGTCTGTGAAGACTGCTATCTTGCCTTTATGCTTAATAGCTACGCTATTAATGTCCTTAGGATTTATCTTAGGGTCTAGGTACCTAATATCCCCAATCTTCTAGGAGGGATCAACCGATTTGTTAACAAGTGTTGCGACTTAGCCTACGTTTACTAGCTTATAGGGCGGATCTCTATTCTAGAGGTGTTCTGCTATAGGAGGTATGCGTCCTACGCTTTAAGCAGCAGGTGGCTTAGTTATATACTCCTTATAGTGGATGGTAGGGTGGGTGTTGTTCTAGGGGTAGTTAGCTTAGGTATAGGGGTGTTCTGTCTTCTATATGCTAAGTTCTATATGCCTTACTAAGGTTGCTCTAGCATCTTAGGATCTAAAGGACACTGTGAGTCGTTTTGCGTCTATAGTAGAGGTCCATCCAGTAAGTGCTGTGGGTTGTGGTCTAGACTCAGATGGTTGCTGCTGAAATTCTGCTGAAAGGGGTGCTGCTTAGTTAGCAGCTGGCTCTAGAGCTAGGGCAAAGTGGGTCCTGGTCTCTAAGCGGTGTATAGCCTTATTAAGGTCATTTTGCGTAGAGCAATGGATGCTGTTAAGTACAATTTCCTACTGCTCTCTTATGTTAAGCAACATTTGCTTAATTTCGCTAAATATGCTGGATTCCTATTGTTAATAGCGGTTGTTGTTATAGGGATGGGGGAATTTCCTTTCTTTACAGTAAGGCGCTGCCTTCTCTGCTTAGTTAAAGCCTATAGGGCTTACAGAAGCGACGGAGGGGGCCTTAAACTTATTGTATATAGCGTAATAATAGATTAGGATTCTAGGGGGTGTTTCCCTTTGGGAGATAGCGCTGTAATAGCTGCCTTCTTAGGAAGAGAAGTTAGTGTCTTCTATAGGGAGTAAGGTAAGATTTAGGGTCTCTAGTAGTCCCCTCTCCTTTAGGCTAGAATTCTCTTCTATTAAGGCGTCTTCTTAGGGTACACTAAATGTTCCTATGTTGTTGTCCGTCTCTAGTAGTATAGTGCTGTCTTTAATAGGTACTAACTCTATCTCTTTAAGGTCCCTACTAAGGTTAAAAAGTCTATCCTTCTAGGCAATGTAGATAATGCCTTTTACAGTTTGCTACTTAGCGCTTACTGTAACAAGGTCTATGGGATTCTAGTGGGATAGTCTTTTAACAACTATAGGTTCTGCTTAGAGTTAAAGTTTACTGTTAATATGCTAATATCTAGTAAGGAGGCGTAGGTTTCCTGCTTCCTTAGGAGATATAAGCAGTCTTCCCCTATTTCTGTAGGCGGGAAATTCTTAGTAAAAGGCCTAGAGATAGTGTATAAGGCGTATCTGGTTTTCTAATATTAACGTAAGGGTTGGGGATTTTGGACTAATGGGTTGAGTTTGCTGGTTATCTGGGGTTGTTGGCATAGAAATGGTTGCCTCTTACGTAGCAGTAGGCGTACAAAAGAAACAGCAATTGCTACTAGTTGTTACGTGCTAAAGCCGCTGTATTATTAGCTCTAGTTAATATGTAACTTAGGGGGTATCCGCGCGTACGTCGAGATACGTCATAAAAGGTGGAAGTCTGCAGAACCTGTTGAGACTTCGTTATAAAAGAAGAGGAATACACTAGTACACAATTGTATAGGCAATCAAGTGTAAGAGTAAGGTAAAGTAATATGTATGATTATTGTTAAGTTCTTCTTCTTCTACAAGTTGGGGAAACCCCCTTTTATAGGGATGTCCCCCACTGGATGTGGGGGGCCTCCCTAAAATGGAGGTTCCCGGTTGGGACTGTAACACCTACAGCGCCTTATTGTTTTAGGGTAGACTATAGGCCCCTTAATATAAGCTACTTACTACAATGCTTATCTAATAAGTATATAACTTACCCCTATTAGGATATCTAGGGAAGAACTCTACCTTCTAAGCACTCTATTAGGATTTCCACTAGGAAGGCATATCTACTAACGTAGCGCGCTATATCTGTAATTATTATTGTATTAGCACGCGGAAAAGTTAGCGACTATGCTAGGGCCTACTTTAACTAATCCTAGCGCTAGACTAATACTAATTACAAATCTTTGTTAACTTTATAACTAACCTCCTAGCTAAGGGAGTAGAAGACCTATAGTATCTTATGGTTATTACTAACCGCCTCTCTAAGTACATTTAGTTAGAAGCTATAACCATAATAGCAGCTAAGGCGTATGCACAACAATTCCTTAATTACTAGTGGCGGTTCTACGGCTTTCTCTAGAGTATTATCTCTAACTAAGGCTTAGATTAGATAGGGGGGTTTTAGTCTGCCCTTTGCTCCCTTATAAATACACAGCAACTTCTCTTAATAGTATATTACCTCTAGACCAATAGGGGAATAGAAAGGGCTAACTAAGAAGTATAGGCTATACTATATATTATTATTACATTCTTATAATATAACTAGGCGTTGCACCTGCCCTCCTACTAGTTAGCTCTAAATAACTAGACCTCAACTATTACTGGAATGAGCGCCTTTTGCGCCCTACATAGACATAATATAGAACTTATTTAACGCCTAGTAAACGCGCTTAGGAGCTATATATTACCTAAAGGACGTGCTGTAAGGTTCCTTAAGACTATTTATAAAGGTACACAATTAGTATAGGCAGTAATTGACTTTACCTAACAGTATTAGCAAGACACTGCTAATTATTCCTAATGCCTAGTGGAATAGTTCTAACTAGGGGATAAGGTGTAGTTGGATCTTTATTACATTAAAACCAAACGTCCTAGTCGTAAGCTAGACTAAGTAATAGCTAAATACACTGTCTTAGAGGCTCCTACCCCTCTTATAGTTTAACTAAACGTCCCCCTAGGAATCCACCTAGTATTCTATATTAATCTTATTAAATACACAGTATACAACCCACTTCCCTCCTAGGTAGTGTATAATCATCACCTAGGCCCTCTCCCTAGTACTTCCTTACTAGAGGCGTCTAAGTTTACTATGTAGAAAATCCTAGGTGCTAAGAATATAAGGGGATAGGGTAACTAATAAAATGTCCTAGTAAAATAGGTAGGGTATAAAAAGCTAATATAGGAACTACTAGAAAATTTAAAAGGGATAGAGGCTTTAGTATATTTTAAGTTATAATAGGGGAATGTAAAATTCTATAATAGGCCTGTCTTATAGCTAACGATTTTGGATTTATATCCCCCTTAGAATACTTAGACTATAGTATAGGACTCTACATTAACTTAACTTAGTTCCCCTAACTACTCCTTAGCGTCCTCCTTAATAGTTATTATAGATATTCCTAGGGGGGGGAAATAGGGCTGCTAGGGGCGTAAAGAGGTAACTACTAGCTCTATACTAGGGGCACTAATAGAAGCTATAGGGAGCTTACTAGCTAATAGAGTAGCCTCCTTATAGGTCTATAACTACTAACAGAAGGGAATGGATGCAGCGCAATAGGGGGCTAGGGAGCAAGCAGGTAGGAGGTTGTTGTCTACAAATAGATCCTCTACTACTAGGAGGAACCTCCTAGATAAATGTAAGGGGGTTGCCTCTAGGAGGCGATCCTCTATTTGCATTAATACCTACGTTAATTAATTAATGTAAGTAACTAGGCGCTCTAGTATAGCTATAAGGGAGGTATACCTAGGGCTAGGAGATAGGGTAATAGGGGCAGTAGATAGGTAAGGCGCTATATAAGTAGGCGTAGGGGGGGCAATAATAGGCGTAGAGTAATGTATAATAATAGACTAGGAGAGGGCGTTAAGGGCGTTTAGTGCAGCCCTACAGCTAGCTAGGTTGCTTAGGGGAGCATAGCTATTAGCTACCTCTACTACAGTAGGGGAGGCTATAGTAGCGTTAACTAGTATAATAAAGCGCTTACTAAGCTCCTTAAATTTAGGAATAAGGACCACTACTATAGTCCTCTAAGTCTCTTTAGAGTACTAATAGGGGGTTTTAATAGCCCGCCCCTTAAGGATTACTGCTATAATCTTATGTATAAGTTATTATAGAAAGGGGTTAGTAGCAAATAAGTAGTAGGCCTATATATAATGTTATTTCTTATAGCAATAGGGCTAATAGGCCTTGCGGCTAATGATATAGCACCTAAAGGTGCTATTCCTAGCTGTGTATAGCAAATATAAGAGGCACTATAGCTATGTTTGCTAACAAAGCTGGAAATGCTTATTGCTAGAGTCACCTTCTATCTTATAGTATCTAAGGATGTGTAAGGGGTTATAGTAGGGGTGCTAACCTCCCCTAGGGGCACTAGCGGCTGTAGATATAATACTACATAACTCCCTATTGTTAGCTAGTAGGCAGCAAGAGGTAGGCGATATAAATACTATACAACTTATATAGGGCAACTAAGCAGAATACGTTAATGGGAGTAATAGACGGCAAAGAGAGGTTAATCTTTGTTGTTAAGGGGATGAGTGGGCGACAGAGGGTGACTAGAAACGCGGTTAGTTAATCCTAAATAGGATACAAAGCAAACGCCTAGGGGTGTAAATATACACTAGAAGATAAGCATAAGGATTACAGTAAGGAAATTAATATATAAGGTAGGGGGATTTTTTTAAAATTAAGGATAGTGTAATAAGAGGGAGACACAATATAATAAGAAAGTTGTAAGGAGTAAGATTAAAAGGGGGGGAGACATCTCTTATATATACCCTAGAGGATAGGGGTGATCTAGGCGAAAGTAGGGTGGCGACAAAGTAAACCTTAATAGGCATTGTTGTTATAATCTATAATAACTTAATAGTGTTACAACACTGCTAAGGGGTTGCCCACAAGGGTGCTAGATATACGTGTATTATAACAAATAGTAAACCTTAATAGGTATTGTTATTATAACCTATAACAGCTTAATAGTGTTACGTTACTGCTGAGGGGTTGCCCACAAGGGTGCCAGACACACACACATTACAACAAACGCGCAACCGGACCTACACCACTTAGCATATAGACCTACTGCACAACCATACCTACATATAACACTACAACAATAACTACAGAGTGTAATAATTCCTAAGAAGGGGGCTATATAATAGACTTAAGCTAATAGCTTAGGTCCTTAGTAAGAGAAGAAGGGGAAGAGAGTAGGGAATAATAGATATAGGAGGGGCTACCTATTAGATACTCTTTAGCATAGGTTGGGACAAGAAGTAACGACTCTTAGGGCACGCTTAGGGCTTAACTAGCAATCCTATAGAGTATATATAGGATACAGATAGGCTGCCAGAGGAAAGAGCCTCTCTTCTCTTCTTTATGGTTAATAATAACTCTATGAACGCTAGATAGCAGTCGCTCTCTAGGCCAGTCCATAACACTTCCCTACTTTATTTATAAGGCTTTACTAGCTTATTTTAGTAGCTTAAATTAAGAACTTATAGTTGTATATATAGACAACGTTCTTAATACCTCTAGTAATAATTTTACCTATTAAGGTTAGCTGCTACTAATCTAGCTTTCTATCTTTAGTCTTTATATACCCTAAAGTTATTAGAAAGCTATATATATTATTTAAGTAGTTAACCTATTGTAATTCTATTATTTATATATAGAACTAGGTAGCTAAGTAGAAGCTTTTAATTATCTTAATACTCTAATATACCTTTAGGCCTAGGTTTAGCTAATTATACTATTTATAGAATAAAGGGGGCTAACTATTATAGATAAGATTAAATAGTCTATTAACCTATTTAACCTTAGAAGGGCAAAAGAAGCTTCTAGTAATATTATATAAGAGGTTTGCTATGTATTCTAAGGTATAAGGAATCCTATTAAAGTATAATACTTTCTTTTCCTTACTCTACCTTTCTAGTAGGCTTATTATACTACTTATAATTAAAAGCTCTTTATATATTAAAAAAGAGGGAAGGAAAAGAAAGGAAGGAAAGGGTAAGGAAAAGAGAAGTTAAGAGGGGTAGGTTTAGTATAATAAGGTATAAAGCTTTAGGGAGGCAAAAATATAAAGCTAGCTTACTTATACTTAGCACTAAAAGCTAGTTATATCTTATAGATTCTATTTATAAGCTTTAATTATCTTAAAAGCTAAGGGATAGGGGGGCCTTGCTTCCCTATTATTAATTATATAATTAAACTATAAATTAGAGCGCGCTTAACTGTAATTTATAATTAGGTTGCTAAGGTTAAGATAATATACCCCTTTGTTAGGCTCTGTAATTATACTCTACTATTTTTATAATAAATTTTATATAGCTTCCTATTATTTATACATCTTCTTTTTAGTAGGGCCTACCCCCTTTTTTATAGCTTTAGTAACTTATACCTTATCTTAATAGGCTACTTATAAATACTTTCTTCTACTAGGCTCCTACTTCTATACTTTTTCTCTCCCTTCTTCTTTTTTCTTCTTCTCTTCTTAACCTCTTTATTTATTAATACCTTTATAAAGCTTCTAATTATAGTAATATCCCTTAGCAAGCCCTAGAATAAGCTCCTAGATATCTTTAAGGTTACTTTAACTAATCTAACTATAACTTTATTATCTATAATAGTCTTAACTTCTTAGGTAGGCTATACTACCCTTTTCCTTTTATCCTATTATTCTAATATAGTAAGATTCCCTTCCTTTAGTAAGCCCTTCTAATTATTTACTAACTATAGTTTACTTTATAGTTCTATTATATATTTGTTTTCTAGGCTTATAGTAGGATTAATATAGGCTATTATAGTCTTCTAGTATATACTAAAATTGTATTTTAAGATATCTAGAAGAACCCTTCTTATAGTACTAGTAAGGAGCTCCTTAAGTATATAAGAACCTATAATATTTATTATAATTTCCTTAGTAAGAGCCTAAAGTCTATTTAATAGCTTATAACTTAGAGGGCTTATTCTGCTCTAAAAAACTACATATTTATTCCTACTAAGCTAGCTTACCCTTAAGGCTGGCTTATTAGTGCTTTAGAGGCACATCCTAAGCATTATAAGGCTCTTATTATTATATTTTTTAGCAAGAAGAATAATAGCTTCTATTCCTATTATACCTAGTAGTAGATAATAATAGTTATAGCTGCCTAGGAATATATATACTTCCCTTTCTATAGTTATATATTATTATTTAGTATAGGGGGCAATGCTTATACTAACTATATCTATTAAGCTTATAGTTTAAGTTATAAATAATAGTATACTAAAGGGTATTAGGATTTTAAGAGTAGTAATAAGACCTAAGCTAGGTTTGCAGCTTTCTATAGTAAAGTATAGACGCCTAAGATAGAGAGCTTTAGCTAGTATAGGGAGCTAGATAATAATACTCCTTATTTATTCTATAATAATCCGCCTCCTTTTTCCTAGTTAATTATAGTAGTTAGGATTTCTTATGCTTTATATAGCAGCTAGAATACTATAGATTCTTTTTAAAGGGAAGTTACTTATTATTATATTTAGAATTAAGGAATAAGGCTATAAAAGGGCTGTTAGGGTCTTATAGGTGCTAAAGTTAATTAAGTAGCTACACTAAGTATAAGAATGTTTTCTAATCTATATATATATTATACAAAAAATCTAGGTAAGTAAATTATATTAGTGCCTAGATGTTAGAGTTTATCTTCTATAAATCTAAAAATATAGAATAAATTATTTAATCTCTTTAAAATTAATTATAACTTCTAATGTAAAACCTTATATATCTTTTAGTATTGCCTTTATTAAAAAGTAATATATATTATAAAGAGGAGTTACACTCCTTTGTCTTCTTCCTACTAAGATTACCTAAATATAAGGGTAGTCTTAGGAAGAAAGCAACTCTATTATTTAATCTGCCTACTAGTAATTAAATAAGATATATAGTACTATAAACTCTTTTTAATATTCTACTAATAATCTAGGTAGTTATACTTTAAGTAAGTATAGTAGGAACTATTATACTAGTATTAGCACCTTCCTAACTCCTTTTTCTATAGCTTCTCTACTATATATTATATCTATATTCTTATTAACTATTTAATCTAATATTTTATAAATAGAATTTGTTAGGTATAAGTATTATAGGTCTTCTTTATATATTATGCTTTTTAGTCTATTTAAAGGTAGTATATATAGCTATAGGTTAGCTAATAATATCTACTATCCCTCTACATCCTTCTTAAACTTCTTAATATAATCCCTAGATATTATCTTATTAAAGATAACTCTATCTAGCGTATATAAATAATATACACCTATTACTAGTGCCTAGCTATATATATAAAACAGCCTATTCTACTACATTGCTAGCTTCTAATTAGATAATATATTAATTAATCTCTAAACATTATATACTAAGATAAGGTCCCTTAGCAGTAAAGCATCCTTCTAATAACTACTAGCTTAATTCCTATCTATATAAAGCGCTAATAGCTTATAAAAGTTAAATACCCTCTCCTAGGTATACTATATATTATTATTCTATTATTAAAGCATTCTAATTCTTACTTTAAAGAGGTCTTATAAGTTAATAATATTATCCTAGTTAATTAATCTCTAAGTTAGGAATTCTACCTTAAGAGGCAGAATTAGGTCCTACCTATAGAGTAAGTAGAAAGCTAATTTTCTATATAAGGCTTATATTACTATTTAGTTAGCTAGTAGGGCCTAATCTAGATATTATAGCTACTTATTATTATACTCTTCTATTTTTACTAGTGCTAAAGCTAGTAACTAATGTTCTATCTTAATATAAGTATTTACCTTTAGGTTATATCTAGAGGTTTAAATTTCTTTAATACTAATATCTACTAGAGTATCCTTAAGGTTCCCTTATATCTCTAGCCTACTATTAAAAATAATATATTTAAATACACTAAACTAGTATATTAGCCTCTTAAGGAACCTTTAGACTGTTTTTATATTAGCTTATATAACTGCTTTAGCCTTAACCTAACTAGTAAAGTTACAATAAGCCTCTAATAGGTACTTCTTTCCTTAATTAGATAGTAAATACTATATATTAATATATATTTTGCTTATAGGGTTGCTAGGTATTAAGAGGATAGAAGCTTTCTATACTCTCTAAGGAGCGAATTTTTAGCAAATTTTATAGATTATAAGCAATTTCTAAACATCCTCTTAGGCATTTTCCTATTAGTACTAGTCCCTAATTAAATAATATACTATATTATATCCCTTATAACTAAGCTCTTTATATATAGCCTTTATAATTAACGCCTTATTATTATTAGTATTAATTACTAATATTAGCGTTTTCCTATCCCCTTATAGTCTTCTTTAAAGCTAGTCCTTTTTAATAAAGAAATTCTTTACCCTAAGCTATAGGTTCCTATATTATTTAGCTAATAGGTCTAGTAATCTCTTAAGGGTAAGTAAGAAGGTAATAATTATATACTATCTATTACTATATTTCTCTATAGGAAAAGCTAAGGAGGTTATTAGATTAAGCTAGAGGTTAATAAAGTCTTTAATATCCCCCTTTATTATTTAATTAGTAGTATCTAATTCTTCTGCCTCTTTATAAAATAAGGTATCTACTACTCTATTTTTCTCCCCTAGAATATAGTAAGCTATAAAGTTAAAAAGTATAATATAACTAATCTACCTAGTAATAAGAGCCCCTAGTATATTATTTACTATCCTATTAATCTAATATATAAGAACTTATAAATCTATCTCTAGCATAAAGGGAGTCCTATATAAATAGATATAAAGTTATCTAAAAGTATATATAATAGTATAGCACTTCTACTTAGTAGTATTATACTTAAGCTCTAATTCCTACTAAGTCCTACTCTTAAACCTAACTAGATATCTCTTACCTTTAATAACTTACTATAAAACTACTCCCTAGCTAATACTATTAGTATTAATAGTTAGGATAACCTCTCTATATCCTAGCTCTAGATTAAGTAATATTAGTATTAGTGCTATAGTTATTAAAGCTTTAAGATTCTTTATTACCCTTTATTAATTACCTTCCTATTTCTATACTATATCTTTTTATAGAAGGTTAACTAAAGGCTTTGTAATTTATATATACTTATTAATCTAAAGGTAATAACAATTAGTAAGCCTAAGGAATAATCTAATCTCTATTTAGTCTTTGTAGGTCTTCTAGTCTAGAATTTTTACAATCTTTACTTTAGTTAGCGCCTAGCTGTTTATCCTATATATATACCTAATAATTTCTACTAAGTCCTAGTAGAACTTTGATTTTATTACTAATATTAAGTATTTAGTAAGCTTAATATTAACTAACACTTTGTTAATATTAATTAAATATTCTATAATATATCTATATATTCTAGGTATAATCTCCTCCCTATTATATATAGTTATAGGCCCTTTAACTATAATATTATTAAGAAAGGGGGAGTAGACTATAGATATTAAATTAAATAAGATCTTTACTATAGTCCTATAAAATTATACTATAGAATTTATTACCCCTTAGGGAAGTCTATAGAGTTAAAGAAGCCTAATAGCTATAGAAATTATTATTATATCTTAGCTTTTCTTATTAAGTTCTACTTA
>JABAEC010000192.1:13183-31281 GCA_013435705.1 Claviceps paspali | reverse complement strand
TTCGCCGCAACGCCCCCCCCCCCGCCAACCCGCGCGTGCCCCCCCCCCCCCCCCCCCCTTTTCTTTTGCCGGTTCAGCAAGAAGATGGGGTTTTTGATGTTGGCGTGAGAGGAACGAGCCTTGCACCACCCCGCGCATTACAGAAACCTCTTGTATTTGCCATGGGTATCTCTGTCTCGAGCCGAGCCGAATGTCCCGGCTCGTTCTGCCAGGCGACCTCTTAATGCCAAAGTCAACGTGCCACCTTCACCGTCGAGACACCGCAGCCCCCGAGGAAGACGAGGCCATCCCTGCACCAGGAAGCACGCGGCTCAGACGCCGTCTCTGCCAACCGTAGCACGCCTCGCTGCTGCTGCTGCTGCTGCTGCTGCTACTACTACTACGAGCAGCATCGCCAGGCGTCATCTCGAATTTATGGCTGGATTCCCTCGTAATCATGTTCGTCATGCTTCTACTATCCGCCGGGCTTCTTTTTGTCTTTCCATGTCCCAGGGCGAACGGAGAATCGCTGTTGCTTGTTAGGGTCGACGAACGAGTCCGGCCAGTCCGATTCCAATGACGGCGGACATCTTATCGCCTGTCCTCCCACTTCCCTGGTTGGTGTGTTTTCCTCGCCCGATGAGACGAGCGTCGAGTGCTGGCATAATTCGACGAGGAGGAAAAAAACAAAAAAAACCAAAAAAAAACCACAAACTTGGCAGGCCCAGGATCATTGGCCGCAAAGGGCTAAGCGTGGCCCACCAGCCGCCGCCGATTCCCACCAACTCAGGGTCTCCAAGCTTCATCAACGGCCGTCTTGAACAACCCAAAAAAAACCATAAAAAACACGGCCAAAACAACAAGAAGAAAAACAGCCGACATGACGCCTTCATCCTAAATGGCTGGCCCCGAATTTTCGGCCAGGGACTTTGTCCTTGGTATCGCGGCCGGTGCTGTCATCGTGCTTGCCCTCCTCTCAATGGGGGCATTCATCTTCCTCCGTTCTCACAATCTGTACAGCCTTGGACACTGGAAACTCAACATCAGGACACCCTTCCCATCCATGTGGATTAACCTGGGATTCTGGTAAGCATGGAATCAATCACCTTCAGCATGAAACCTGTCTTCTCTTCAAAACGCCATCGCGACGCCTTATTCACGCTCTGATTCCAAGGGAGACGTACGACGGAAAGGCCATTGTCCATTTCAACGAAGCCACACGGGCCCTTCTTGAGCGGATCGTAGACGCATCAGGACTGTTGGTGAGAGATGGAGACTCCAGCTCGGCATCATATGGCGATTCCGTCTCCGTTCTGGACCTGGGATTCGGCTGCGGCGACCAGACGGTCGCGTTGGCGGAAATGATCCAAGCGCAGAACCGTCCGCACTTCAAGTACGTCGGACTCAGTCTCGACGCGTCACAGGTTCGAGCGGCACAGAGAACGCTCGATCGGCGGTGGAAGAGCGAGGGCACAAGTCTCAGCGGGAGCCCGAATACGTGTTCGTTCAAGCTGTTTTGCGCGAATGCCGCAAAGCCAGAAGCGTGGAGCGACATCATTCGCGCTCACGTCGATGAACTGGCCGACAAGTCCATCCCGCAGCAGCGATGGATGCTGGCCCTGGACTGCCTCTATCACTTTTCGCCGTCGCGCAGACCTGCGTTCCGACTGGCAGCAGGGGTGCTCGATGCCAACTTCATGGCGTTTGACCTGTTGCTCAACGAGAAGGCCTCCAGATGGAATGCATTTCTCGTCGGCATCGTCGGACTGGTCATGGGCTGCCCGCCGGGCGCTTTCATGACAGAAGACCGGTACAGGGCGCAACTGGTGGAATGTGGTTACGACGAAGAGCGCATCGAGGTCCGCGAGATTTCGGACTATGTGTTTGCGGGCGTCTCCGACTACCTGCGAAGACAGGAAGTGGCGCTGAGCCAATACGGCATAGGCATGGGGGGGTTCAAGCTGGCTGGGAGATTGTTTGAGTGGTTCGACCGCACGAGGGTTGTGAGGGCGGTAATTGTGGTGGCGAGGACCAAAGCAGTTGGATGACACGGGGACGCTGGCAGATGAGAGCCCCCCCCCCTCCCCCTTTCACCCTTTTCTCTCCCCTAGCTGGAAGAAAACGTGTGCGCAATCCTACCATCGCAGCAACTGGTAGAGCTGACGAGCTGAAGCCCCGGCGATCCGTTGTCGCCCGTCGAGAATGGGGATACTTTTCTGCGGAAAGCGCTCCTGTATCGTTCGCCAAAGATGCTTCATACACCAGGATGGACCAGGAAATGCTTCCTCACTGCGTCACACCCTTTGCACACACCAAAACTCATCGAGCGTCATAGCCTTGGGACACCAAAACTCATCAAGCGTCGCGTATGCTCACCTGACCTACTGTCTGTCACGTCACCGTCATCCAGTTGGGCCTTGGGCACAATTCCGCGCGAGACGTTGACTCATTCTCGGATCCTCTTTCTGCCGTGGAAATTCTTGCGACGGCGGCATCCCATTCGTCTTCGGGCTTCGATGCCCGAGACTCCCCGCCTCTCCTTGCACCGACAACAAGCACCGATGCGTGGCCAATAAAGGATAAGCACAGGCAGGGGACCGACGGCAACCAAGTCTCGATCATGAACCCGCCTCTGCCGACACTGGATCGGGAGAGATCATACTAGAATAACATGCGTCTATTTTCTAGCGTGGAATGAGTACCATGCGACTCCCTCCTGTCCGTACGCCACACGCGCAGTTTTTAAATAGGAAGGCTACTCGGTACGGAGCTGACAACGGACACAACCCCTGGCCGCGCCTCGCCGAACGGACGCCATCAGCGTCGATCGAATATGGATGAGAAATCAACTTCACTGAAAAGGGACTTAGTCAGTGCCGTCAGGACCTGCATGACATGTTGTAATTGCGCTGCTGGACGAGGTCGCTGACAACTAGTGCCTGCGTTTGCACCAGCCTCGAACGGGGTCAACGATGCGACTCCCGGCGAGCAGATCAGTCGGTGAGACAAGAAGCGTATTTGTTCGACTACAATTTTTTTTAAAGAAAAAAACAGCGCTGGGAAGCTAGTATATAGGGTCGATGAAGCGTTTGGGCTCGATCTTGTTTTCAATCCCCTGGAATGCGGGTTTCCGTCTCTGGGGAACCCCCGCTAAGGCGAGCTGGACGCCGCGAGCTCCAACTAGGAAGTAGGGGGAAAACAAGTATAAAGCCATCTTCCTGCTATTTTTCCAACGATGGACACGAGTGCTTTTTCTAGGACCACTGTGCCATACGGTTTATCGTCTCGCGTAGTCAAGACGACTCAGGCACTGCAGCGTTTCCTTGCCCTCAAATTACATGACACCTCTTCGATCTCGATACAGCTTCTCCGGACATGCGGGGACTCACCGCACTGGCAGCTCTCCTGGGACTAAGCTCCTCGCCGCTCTTGGACCAAGGCAACAAAAGCGGCTTCACTATCGCTCGTGCTGGCAAGGCCGACCAGATTGTCATCACGAAGCAAAACACCCTTAACGGCACCTATCATCACATGGACGGACTCAAGTCTCCAAACAGATTTGTCGTCGTCAAGCCCATGACGCTCGAGTTCATCAACAGGTCGAGCGGCGGAAATCTGAAAGCCTATGTATTAGGACTCGACTCTAGCGGAAAGGTTGTTTTCGTCAAGTCAGATGGGACACTGTACTATCCCACCTCGTGGGGTTCGTCCATACCCGTGGAAGTCGACAACAAAATCATCGCCATCGATCTTCCTGGGCGAGGCGGAAAGTTCAAGTTGGACCTGTCAGTTTCGCTCGCGTCCGGTCGCGTCTACTTCTCGGAAGGAGAGCTCGAATTTTTCATGGTCAAGACTCCTGATGGAGATGGGATAGTCCAACCTTCAGCTGCGAACCCCGAGGATCCCAGCTCCGAGACCAACTGGGGTTTCGTCGAGTTCACATATACACCGCAGGGCGTCGTCTATGCGAACATCAGCTACGTCGACTTTGTCGGCATGATACTAAGCATGTCTCTCAAGGTCGACAATGGCCCCGAAACTCAAGTGACAAACGGTCTGACCAGCGGGGCCGTGTCGACCATCTGCAACGAGCTGAGCAGTCCGGGTTTGAACGGGCGCAACTGGAACGCCCTCTGCGTTGTTGATCGTGCCGGCAGACCGATTCGCGTTCTGTCACCGAATTTGTATGCAGTCATAAACCCGAATGATTTCGAAGACTACTGGCAGGCGTATGTCGATCAAGTATGGGAAGCCTTCTCCAACATGCCCCTCACGATCGACACCCAAGCCTGGGCAGGCAAGGTCGAATGCCGTGTATATGAGAAATGGATGATCTGCGACGGCGACAACAGATGGTATGAGAAGCCTTCGGCCAAAGACATATGGGGCTGCAACAGCGGGACTTTTGGAAAACAGGCTGACGACAACGACGTTCACCTCGCGGTGATTGCAAGGCTCTGCGCCGCCTTTAACCGATCCACGTTGCTTTTGGCGGGTGGCGATGTTCAGCCGAGGCTTCAGGCTGCCAGTTACTACCAGACCGACCCGACAAATCATTACAGCCGCTTAGTGCATCAACATGAAGTCGACGGCAAGGGCTATGCCTTTTCATACGACGACGTCAACCCGGACGGGGAAAACGCATCTGGTCTCCTGTCAGGACAAGCGGAGACGCTGACAGTATATGTCGGTTGAGCTACGTCGTAGGCGGGCAGGCAGGGTTTCCCCTATATCTACTATCAAAATGCTGCAAAAACAATCTTTTGCAGCAACGACGTGCAATGTACCTTTTGGCGGCCTCGAGGGCGTTTGGGATGCTTACTGGTATGTTCTCGAGTAACGGAGGAGTCCGTGTACTTCTAACTAGAGATTAATGATTTTGTAATGTAATGTAAGCCACTAGAGTATATATTTTATTTCTATTTCTTTTACCATGACAAATTCGCTGTTTGGTACAGGCTATAATACGTATGAGGTTGGGTTGGGTTGGGGGGTCTGCTGTTGCCGAAGGGACGTTGCGATTCAGGAAGCGGGCATTTGAGACCAAACACTGCTAGCAGGTAGTATGTAGCTAGTAGGTACCTAGATACCAGCACAATAGGCTACCGACTACCCACGAGGAACCTAGGATGTGTGATCAACTGGGTAATCCCTCCTCCATCCCTCCGTCAACATCACGCGGGATGATGGAATGCAACATTTCACATGTGAGCGATTGCGATCCATCTGTTCAATGGCCTTGATCGAGCCCGGGCAAGGAAAGCCATGGATGAAAAAACAATGGCTGATTTGCGACAGCGCACGTCTTAAATCGGCTGGTTCTTGGCTCGCAGAGACGCTGCACGCACCCCAGACCAAGCCAAGCTCCGTCATACATCCCTGGAGAACCAAGCGTGGCGAGCACGGCAGGACGGCTTTCATGACGGCTTTCATGTCGAATCATCGGATCACCGACGTCGTCCCCATGTGGGCGATTTTTTTTTTTTTTGGGGGGGGGGGGGGGGTAAGCTGAAAGGGTGTGAAGGTGGAAAGGTGTTATGGTGGGTGGTTCTCGTTTCCAAATGCCAAGCTTTTTGTGGCAAAAGCCACTGAGGAAAGCGGTTGCTCAACCAGAAACCAGAAACCAGTGTGGCTGGCAACCGCACGTGACTGTGTTTCGAAACTCGAACCCCTGATGACAAGACGCGCGTTCCGTACTAAGAAAGTATCCCCTCGCAGCAGCCGAATGGCATCGGCACTTGCGGGATAGGGGATAGGGGGGCTTGCGTTCTGGTTCTGGCTGTGCAGCCGGGGCGCGCGCGCGAGGCAGTGGATGGGAGTGGAAGGCGCGAGGCGTCCGGCGGCTGGCCAAACGCCAAACGGGCAAAACATAAAACAAAGACGGCTGTGCAACATAGAACATGGCTCGATGTTGTTACTGTGCGGATGCGGAATGCGGTTGCACTGACTGACTCCTCCTGCCTCCCCTCCTTCCCATCCAAGCTCCAAGCGCTAAGGCCTCGGACTGGCGCGCTACGCCGCCACTGGGAGCCGGCGATGGCCAGCCGTCGTTCAAAATGGGCAGCTGCCAAGCAGCAGCAACTACTACGAGTACGTACTATGTAGTAGGGATCCAGTCCCCTTTTTTTTTCTTTCCTTTTTCTTTAGCCCGAAATCCCTTCCTTCCGCTGTCGCCGGCGTCTTTGCTGCGGCGGCGTGGTCGTGCTTCATCTTTCATCTCCAGTACGTGCTAATCGAGAGTTGGCCTGGTCCCTGCCAAGTATTACCGAGTAGGCCGACGTTGGATGCTTTTGGTGGCTTCGGCGGGGCGGGATGGCTCTCGACAGGTACCAAACGCGGTTTCTGGTTTCTGCATGTGGCGCAACCCTCACACAACTTCACACGCACCCCTTCACCCTTTCCTTTCCTCCACCTTGCTGGATTCCTTTCATTTCGTCATTTCGTCGCCGCCCAGGCATAACCCATAACACATAACACATAATACGCCCCCGTCGCCAGCTCGTATCGACATGCCGGTTCATGCATCTTGTTCTTGTGCCCTTTACGCCTCAAGAAGACCCTGCCTGCACCGCACAGTGTATAGCATGAAGTGACCTCACTGATTGACCTCTCTTTTTATTCACGCAGTTGAGCCTTCCCGGCCAAGCAACAACAACCCCCCCCCGAGCCGTCTTGCCCACTCTTCTCCGCTCCTCTTTATTTAGCCTCGCCCTTTTTATCCCGGCCCCTGGCCGCTATCCATCCATCCATCCATCTGTGCAGTTCCATATGATCCCGACCATTATTCATCGACTCCTGCTCATTTTAACACTTGGGCCCCTCTTGCTGCCTGCCGAGCTCTTTCTTTCTCCCGCTCTCCCCCTCGTTACTTTGTCCACTCGCTGTGGTTGAACCGCGAAAGCCATCGCCAGGCCTCACTCCATCCATCCATCCATCCATCCATCCGTCAGACACATTCTCGCATCGACTTCTCGTTACGCATCCTCGACACTCCATCCTACCCGTCTGACACAATCATGGCGTTCATAAAAAAAATAGATAGAGCCCGTCAGTGGGCGGGGGAGAAGATGGGTTCAGAGTCGAAAACTTCACACTCGGAGGAGTTCCAGAGATTAGAGTCTGAAATGAATCTTCGACAAGAGGGTAAGATTCTTTGCGCCCCCTTCCCCCCTTTCCCCCCTTCCGCTGAGTCTTGCCCGTAGTGGCAGGAAACCTGCTAATGAGTGAATTTTTTCAGGTATGGAAAGTCTTCAGAAAGCTACAAACATATACGCGAAATGGTTATCCCGCCGATGCGACACATTCGAGGACAAGAGTCGAAGCCCCCCAACCGCCCTCTTGGGTCGCACCATGGCCGCACATGGCAATGATTTTGAGCCGGAGTCCGAGTTTGGTCACTATCTTGCCTCGATTGGTCGTGCCAACGAACGAGTCTCGAACCTTCATAGCAATTTTGCAGATGACGTCAGTGCAAACTGGCTCCATCATGTTGAGCGCAACGTCGTCTTGATGAAGGACTATCAGGTATGAGCCATCTATCTATAGGCAGCCTTTTTTTTTTTTTTTTTTATACAAAAAAAAGGTTACATCACCTGCTGACGGATTACATCCTACAGGCCTCTCGTAAGAAGCTCGAGAGTCGCCGCCTTGCCTACGATACCAGTGTTGCCAAAATGCAAAAAGCTAAGCGAGATGATTTTAGAGTTGAAGAGGAGATGCGCATCAGTAAGACCAAGTTTGAAGATGCGAGCGAGGACGTCATGCGACGCATGCAAGACATTCAGGACTCGGAGTCGGATTCGATTGCCGCACTAAACGCTTTCTTGGAGGCTCAGCTCAACTACCACGAGAGAGCCGCAGAAGAGCTTCGCCGAGTTCGTCAAACGTTGGTCGAAGGTCGATCGGGGTCTCCGGCTGTCGATGAGCTTCGTTCTTCCAGATCACGTTCAAACACGGCCAGGTCATGGCAGGAGTCGAGACAAGCACCTTCTGAGCAAAGAATAAGCTCGAATTCGGAAACGCTTCCACTCCGTCGTTTGCCAAGCTCTTCGGCGGCGGCGGCACCACCTCCTCCTCTTCCCGCTCCATCTCAGTCCACTCGTCAACCGCTTCTTCGAGCCACAACCTACGGCGCCAGAACTCCACTTGCGTCGACAGGTAGCAGGGCTCCACCCTTGGCTAGAACCACGACCGACGGTCGGGCCCATGGCAGTGTCACAGATGATGTGTATGGAGATGATGAATCAACCGGGAGCGGTGACGGGAGTGCTGGATGGGGTGATCGTAGCGCGAGTTCTGCCACTAGCCACGATAGCTCGTCACGGATGCTCAACGTTCATGAGACGAAAAAGGCTCCCCCTCCCCCGCCACCGGTCAACAGGTCCAAGAAGCCGCCGCCGCCGCCGGTGCCAGCCCGCCGAGCTCACCTGGCGCAGTGAGTGGATATTGCGCGGGTCGCAGTGGACACTACGAACATGGCCGTCTTGCGTATTTCTCATCGGAAGCGAAATGTTTTGTAGATTAATAAGATGCTTGAATCAAAAAAAAAAAAACGAAGCAAATAAGTCGAAATCGCCTGTTATTCGTTTTTTTCTTCTTGTCTTTCCCAAAAAGTGGTAGTTTGAGCATGCCTTGTCGCCCATGACCACATGCTACTATGTGTCTACGTATGTAGCTCGATGGCAAGTCTGCTGCTTTTGTGCGTGTCGCGAAATTGGCGCCTGGTCACGTGAGCCTTTTTTTTCGTCGTAATAAGCTCTCCGAGGTGTTCAACCTTGAGCTTTCACGGATCTTCCTTTCTCTTTGTGTATTTGTCGTCGATTGATTCGATCTTGACATCTGTCGGAAATAGCACACTGGGTCGAAGGTCACGGTAGGACCTATCGTGTATCATGGCTACTGAAGATGAGAGATACAGGCAATCGAGCCAGTTTCGCCTCTGGTCCTTTTCGCCATCGAAACTGCAGGAGCTTCGACACAAGACGAACACACTGGCCAAGCAACAAATCGCGCCTCGAATAGACCCCGCGTCAGAGTTCCTCAGTCCGGAAGAGGAAGCCCAGCTCGTCAAGTTCTTCACGATCGAGCTCATACGCGCGGCACAGTTTTGCGAGCTGCCGACGGAAATCCGGTCGACGGCGGCGATATTCCTGCGTCGCTTCTACATCACGAATTCCGTCATGACGTACCCGCCGACGGAGCTGCTGAAGACGTCCTTGTTCTTCGGGTGCAAGGCGGAGGGCTTCTACATCCGGCTCGCGAAACTCGCCGAGAAGTTCCCCAACACGACGAGCGACCAGATCCTCGCGGGGGAGTATCTGCTCTGCCAGGGGATCCGGTTCGCCTTTGATGTGCGGCATCCCTTCCGGGCGCTGGAGGGGGCTGTCCTGGAGCTGCGGAAGCGGTGTCCGGATGAGGAGCACAGGATCAACAACGCGCATGCGCGGGCGCGGGAGTTTCTCAAGTTCAGCGCGCTGGTCACCGATGCGTACTTTCATTTCACGCCCAGCCAGATCATGGTGGCTTCGCTGATGATTGCGGACGAGGGCCTGGTGGATGTTTTGCTCCCGAGGCCTGCTGGGGAGGGGGCGGTGGAGGATGAGGGGGAGACGGGGACTGCTGCTAGGGCGTACGAGAAGATGATGGCTATCGTTGGGAGCTGTCGGGCCATGTTGGAGGATGAGCCGCCCGAGAGGATGTCTGAATACTGGGGCACGGTGCGTACAACATACATGTCAGGCCCCCCCCCCCTCCCCCCTTTTTTTTTTAGGAGGTTGCCGGTCCATGATGCTCTTACCTCTCTTACCCCCCCCCCCCCCCCGTCCCGTCGTACCATCTGTCCTTTGGCGTTTTGGCGTTTACATTTTTCTTCTTTTTCTTCCTCGTCGCCCATTCACTCACTGACGGCGGTAAAACAACTCAAAAAAAAAAAAAAAACACCCCCACCAGGCCGAAATCATAAAGTCCATGAAACCCCTCCGGAAAAAGCTTCAAAAATGCCGAGATCCCGATCGAGCCAATCTCGTGGAGCTGCAACGAGCACGTCGGGAGCAAGCCGTGACGAGGCCGGCGAAACCAGGTGTCCCGACCGACGGGCTTGCCCCCTCCGAGGTCGAACTCAGAGATTCGAAACGCCGGAGGACCGACGCCGCGGACGATGTGTTTGGTCCGGCCTTGGGCTGATGCGGCAGGTACGGTAACGCTTTGTCGCCTCTCGGCGTAAGGAGCCCGAGCAAAGGATATTACTACGGAGCGTTGTTGCTCGGGGCTGGAAAACTGGAAGAGAGCAGAAGTCTTTCTTTCTTTTCTTTCTTTCTCCCGGAGCATTGACTCCATCGAGCTCACCCGCTTTTCCCCTCGATGCTCAAGAACACCACCAACTACAATCACCAGCGAAGATCGCTCACCCCAGGCCGCATGTGCCGACGAACAGCACCATCTCCGTATACTCCCCATTCGACAACGCTCTTCAAACCACACATCCCGACTATGCGGCCAAATAAAAAGGGCATCAATGATCCCCCCCACCCGCCCGCCCGCTCTCCCACACCAAGACCCCCCCCAAGGCAGGAATGCCATCGCCACATGTAATATCAACAAGGAACCACCGATAGTTATCTCCAAGCCCAGCAGCCGTTCCGCATGACGGCCATTCCAATCCGGCGCCTATCCCCACCCACCTCCAGCCTCCAGAGCAACTAGCTTTGCAAAAGAATCCGTCACAGGCATAGCCACATGTTCATTTTATTCATCGCGGCGGCCCGACTGGAAGAGCGCCTTGCCAAGGAATGGCCCGGTGGGAAAAAAAAAAAAAAAAAAAAAAAAGGGATGATGAGAGGTTTTGCAACGCGTGTTTGCCCCCCCCCCCCTTCTCACCGCGGACATTCATCCAAGCAATTGTGAACTCGTTTTGGTTGCTGCGACTGTGGTCGGATAACACGAGAGCGTGTGTCATGTATGATACCAGATAGAAAGGTAGTCCAATAAATAGATGAGACGAATCTCTCTTGCGGCTGGCCGACACGGCGAACATGTAAAATCACGACGGATAATCTCGTGTGGGAATCTGACCTTTGTCCAGTCGGCACAATGGAGTGTAATGCCGTGAGTAGTCATACTGTGTGTGTTTGTGTGTGTTCATACTGCGTCACTATGCAATGCATTTTATTTACGTACACATGGTCATCAATGCTGAAATGACCCCCCAGCCCCAGGGCGGGCGAACCTAATCCAACAGGTCTAGGAATTCCAAGAGGCGCTTCTTTCCCACCACTCCCACCACCTTGGCCGTCTCTCCATCCACCACGACCAAGTGACCCAGGCCGAGTTTGCCAATCATCTCGGCGGCGTATTCAATGGGCGCATCTTCTGACACGCACAGGGGACTGGGGTCTATCAGATGGCGAACCCTGTCGTCCCAGAGGCCTACTTCGCTCAAGCCCCCCGTCTCGCTCTCGTCCAAGGCGCACAGGGCAGACTGGAAGTTGGCCTCGGGGAGGTGGGCTTGGCATACCCCTTGCTTGTTGACTATGACGAGACCCAGATCGGCGAGACCGCACGCCTCAGATTGGATGAGAAGTCGCCGGAAATCGCGTATTGAGAGCTTGCTGTCTTCTCCAAGCCGTGCCATCACCTTCGCCATGGTCCTAGCGGGCGGAGCCAGTCTTCTCACGGCAGGGGCACTGTCTGGATCTCGGAGCGCTCGGAGCTTCGCCACTGCTTGCTCGGCATCGAGAAACGGATGTCCAACGATATGCTGGGCTAGGTCGTATACGCCTTCGGCGCTGATGGAATCGGCGACAAACTTGGCCGTAAGGATGGCGATCATGAAAGGCGGGATGAAGTTAACCTCCCCGGTCAGCTCAAACATGATAACGGCCAGGCTTACTGTCATTCTGCTGACTCCGGCGAGAAAGGCTGCCGAACCGACCATGGCGAATATTCCCGGCGATATGTCCGGAACGATTTGCCCAACCATCCTGCCAAACAAAGCGCCCGCGTCCAGCGCGGGGATGATGATACCGGAGGGGACCTTGCAGCCGAATGTGATGGTGGTCAACAGGAGCTTCACAAACGTTCCCGAAATCAACCAAGCATAATAGGTGGCCTTGCCGCCTGGCCTGGCCTCTTGTTGACAGATCCAATCTTCTTTTACGTCGTTGCAGTCGACGAGCAAACGCTCCATTATGGTGTCTCCAGTATCACGTATCAAGGGATTGGGGTACTGAAGGCCGGCTGTGATGAGAACCACAATGAAAACCTCCAAGACTGGGCTTCTCCTGATCAAGGACATCTGCCGAAAGGATTTGGACCAGGAGAAGTTGGCGTTGCAGAACACGCCGCCGAATACTCCGCCGCAGATGCCGAGCAAGATGAAGACTAGATAGTGAACGACCTCGTAGTCCACGCCGTAGTTTGTCTCAAACAGAACAAGCTTTCCAGTGCCCGTTGGGTTGAGTTCTCTCAGTGTTGCTGCAGCCACCAAGGAGCATAGGAAGGATTTCCAGAGGACACGACGGGGGAAATACGTGCTGATTTCCTCGTAGCTAAACAGTACCCCGCCGATAGGAGCGCCAAAGGCCACAGACAGGCCGGAGGAACAAGCCACACTGAGCATTTCCCTCATTTTGCTCTCGTTCTCTTCGTATTTGGACATGGTTTTGGCGACGAGATAACCCACGCAGGTCGATATGTGGACAAAGGGGCCTTCCTTGCCGAGGCACATGCCCGTTGCGACGGCAAATGTGGCCCCAATTGCCTTGACGACCAGGACTTTGAAGCTGAGAAAATGCGGGATGACGAAACCAGACAGAATCGTCTTGATCTCCGGTATGCCGCTACCGGCAGCCATGTACATAGTTTTATTGTCGTAGGCGCCAGTCTGATGGGCCTCGTCGTTTCTGTCGTGTTGTGATCGGCGCGAAGCACCATGGCCAGCCCCTAGAGGCGGGAGCTCCGTCCTTGTTGTCGTGGTCACACCCGCTGCAATGATACCGAAAAGCAATGCGAATATGACATATATCGCATATGCAAATACATACTTGGATGTCCACGGTCTCCAATTCTGGCATTTTGCGTCGAGAGCACAGCAAGATCGTCGATTTAGCCACATGTTCGACAAGCAATATCCCTCCTTCCAATCCGCCACGGTCTCGACGCTCACGTCCACGGCAAATGCCACGCCAGCGGTGAGAATTCCTATGATGATGGCGGCGATCCAAGCTTGAGCCGAGTCCCACCAAGCTGCCAAGGTTTCCCGAAGACTGCGCGCGAGACCGGCTCTTGCGCTCGTCTCCCCGAGCCTATGCCGGTCATTGTCCTTGACCAGGTCCTGCAGCCAATTGACTGTAGCGTACTCCTTGTACGGTGCAGGGCCTCCTTCATGGGCCAAGCGAGATTCTTGGTCAGTTTTCGAGGATCGTCGAGAGTAGGATAACGATTCGGGATGGCGACTGCGGGTGGATACGAGCAGAGGTGTCGTTTCCATGGTGTGCAATAGGTGATCTATGCGCGCCAACGAGGATATCGAGTCAAACTATCAGGGGTCGCAACACAGGTTTCTTCCTATATTCATCTTCGAATATCGGAAAGGATGGCTGGATAATAAGGACCTGAGGAGAGGTTTTGCATGCTTTGAGGTTGTTGGACGGGGTCCGAGCTGACGACCGGCCATGGCGGCACGAGAGCGAAGTCGGAGATGGTGGTGGCGATTTGCTGCTGCCCACCGAGAGCAACGGTGGGAACGAGTGGGTGCATGGCGGCAAAGGTGAGACTTTCCGGTCTCCAACGAGTCCAGAGACACGACACATGACTTTAGTATTGGCAAGCGTGGGTGAAGAAAGAAGAAAACACAAACTGGTGCGTTCGGCAGGCGCGAGGTTGAATGACTTCCCCCGACGGTGTGACCGTCCGCACGTGGCTGTTCTAAAGTTCTACATCATGTTATCATGTGGTGCACGGACGACAAGTCGCCGGGGGGGGGGGGGGGGGCGTGGGCGTTTTGCTTGGTCATGAGGTGGGAAGGACGGAAAGAACGATGGACCGTGGAAGCAAATCTCACGTCTCGCGGCTACATAGTACTACTAGTAGTACTAGTTCATTCTGAAATCCCCAGGGCTTCGGAATCGAAACTCGGCATGACGACGACGACGACGACGACGACGACGACGACGACGTTGCTGCATGGTGCACGACAAAATAACCTCACGCCATCGACATAAACCCTCGCGGCAAATTTATCCTATGACCGACCCCTAGTCCGTTCCGCGGCGGCATCCCCTCCTAGCGCCGAAGTCCATCGTCAAAGCGGCAATCAGCAATCTCTCTCTCTACGCGAATAGGATCCCCGTCCCAATTCACCGCTGTTCAAATGAACCATTGATGTTCGCCCTTTTTACAATAAATGAGGTTCAATTATCAAAATTTTCTTGTGAAAAGCGGCATTCCGACTGAAGACTGGCGCAAAAACAAACAAAAAAAAAAAACTCAATTGTGCCTGATTCAGGAGCCGAAATGGGAAGAAACCGGCGCCGCGCCATTAAGCATTAAGGGGGCCCCCTCCTCGCTTCTTTTTCTTTCTTTCTTTCTTTCTTCCTGTCTTCCTCTTTTTCTCTTCTTACAAAATGGGTCCCCTTGCACCATGCCTTAAAAGAGAACCCCTTGCATTACCATGTTTGCACATGGGGGGGGGGGGCCGGCTCATTTTATTATTGCGTCCGTCCGGCTGTTGCGGAAAGGCCGGGTTTCACTCGCGTCGAATGCTCAACTCGACGTTTAAACGATAGAGAAACAAGGTCTTTAGCAGGCTAAACTGGAGGTAATACATCATTTGTTTCTACTTTGGATCCCTCCGTTTTTGAGTCATGCACCTGTCCCATCCGCAAAGGGCCGCAAGGGCCGCCTCCTATTTAGTAGTTTAGCTTGCCGCATCCAGTTTCGAAACCATCTCTAGATGCTCTCTGTTTTGGTTACTATGCTTTGAGTCAACAGTAACCTGAAGACTCAAGCAAAACGACACTCTTTTGGAAGAACCTGTTTTGGCATAACATTTTAGAATTCTCTTTTTGCTACTGACACTCGTTTACGCATTTTTTTTTAATCGTCTTTCGTTGCCTTGTTTTCCAAACATCTACACCCACATGCACCTTGGTCTGTGATATTTTTTCTATCCCTCTTTATCCGCCTCCTTTTCTCCCCCCCCATCTTCTTCTGTTGTTTTGCAATGAAGTTCACGCGCTCCCTGGGCGCTGTTTCAGGCCCGCTGCTGGTTCTCAGTAGCCAGGTCGTCGCATGTAATAATGCGCAGTTGGAGGTCACCGACGTCATAAAGGTGACGGCCTCTAATCAAGGCTCTTTCCGTCCCTTCATGGAATTCTCCGTCGCAGGCCAAAAGATGATGGGACTGGTCGACACCGGAAGCAGTGACTGGCTCTTACCGAAGACGGGAAGTGACTTATGCAAAGGTCCCAACCAGCAGTGCGATAAGCCAGGTTTTCACACCGGTTCATTCGACCCTGAGAAAGCCGGTAAAGACTATCACGATACGCATGTGCCATTCAACGCAAGCTACAGCGGAGGGACTAGATACCTCGGCACATACTTCCAGGCTCCTCTCCAGGTCCGTCCCGGAGGCAAGGTTTTTGATGCGACGCTGGGTCTCATAGAATCAAGCGATGTGCCTCAGGGTGCACCCGTCTTTCCAGTCTTGGGTCTCGCTCCTGTTGACGGAGAATTTGCTGAAAAAATATACCCAAATGTCCCGGCTCGATTGAAAGAAACCAATATAACAAAAGTCAACGCTTTTGGACTGTTTCTCGGAGACTTTCGTAAGCGCATCTCCTTTCCCTCTCTCTTTTTTTTTTCTTACCTTGAATTTGGTTTTTTTTTTTTTCCTTTCAAGAAAAAGAGGGGACAGCATCTCGGCTCAACCTTCATTCAGGATGAATACGGACTAGAGCTGACAAGCTCATGTAGGCTCTCCTGAGAACGGATCAATCGTGTGGGGAGGATACGACGCCGCCAAGTTTGACGGCGAGCTCCAAGCTGTACCAATAGTCCGGGCTCAGTACATGCCCTGGTTTATGGTCAACATCAGTTCCATACGAGTGAGCCCATCGACAGACTCGGAGAAGAAAGCCTCGCCCAAGACGGGTTCCCTCAGCTCTGACGACGCAGTTTCGAGACTTGAAATCCGAAATATGTTACAGGCCGCCCCAGAGCCCCGAGACGTATTCAGACGATCCAGGCAGAGGCAGTACAGGCACGGGGCGCTCCCCATGTCATCCAAAGCCGTCTTCCGCCGGGCGCAGGACGGAAACATCTTGGGGCCGGATGAAATCCCGACATTCATCTTGGATTCGGGCGATCCAGGAATTGAGTTGCCCGTGACGACGTTGCAAGCACTGGCGAAGGCTGTCAATGCCACAATCTATGAGGGCGGTATGATCGGGGCGGACTGTGAACGCCTCAAGAATACGGATCTTGTGTTAGGCCTGAACAAGGATAAACTCCAACTTCGAGTTCCGCTCTACGCCGCCGTGCCTGCAGAGAATAGCCGAACTACCAACGGTCAGTGCCTCGCCTTCATAGGTCCGGCTTCTGAGGACTTTTACCCGGTCCTTGGCGCACCAGCACTGCAACACATATACGGTGTCTTTGACAGCGACTCTGAGGTTGTGATGCTGGCGCAGGCAAAGCCGAACGAGACTAGGTCGGACATTAGACAGTATATCCCGAATGGCTGCAAAAAGGAGTAGCGTGTCTGTGGTCATACATAGAAGGCTCATATCGTATCCGGATCAAGTCATACATAATCGATATGAGTTCTGTCGCGTCACGACCACTGCTTTGCCCTCCCCCCTCAATGGTTATCGTTGTGGGATTGAGCTGATTCGTTTTCCCCCGTGTCCCCCGCAATCGTGATGGCGCATTAAATAAAATGTAAAAAAAAGAATTGATCTCTCGAGGTTGTTGGATGGGGATAGTCATGACTGTTGAGTATAGATTGAAGACGTCATGCTGGCCAGCTGGCACCTCGGAACGGAACCTTCCTTGCTTGCCTTGAGTCAAGCTATTGTTCCCGAACTGTTCCCGACGCACGTGTCCCCACACGCCCTTCGCCAAGGGGGCATTCGGTTCAATCCGCTAGATTCGATTCGCATGTACAGAATCCCCAGTCTTGATGCCGACTTGCAGTTTTTTCTCAACCTCTCGTAGAAGATGATGCTGAGCTCCCAACGGAGGCTACACAGCGTCATACATGCTGGCCGCTTGCCAATGTCGATTACTCACCTTCTCTCTCCACACACCGCCAGACAGACAAGACAAGATGACCTCTGACCGCACACTTTGCATAAGACGACGCCTCTGGAGCAGAATGGCTGAATGTAAGCAGCCATGGGGCGAGGATCTAAGCGACGAGCCGGTGTCGCTGAACGATGATGATTCCGGGCATCGGAGCCGCAATTGCTTTTGTTCTCACACCATGGCAGCAGCGCCGCAATAGCCTGCGGCATTATGATCATCATCATCAGAGAGCATCGGCAGCGGTCCGCCCTAGAGGCTGAAAGAAAAGAAAAGGAAAAAAAAAAAAAGGGGGGGGGGGGGGGAAACAAGAAGAAGAAAAGCATTGCAGATGCGTATGCAGGTCTGACACACGTGGCCCAGATAGGTAAACACAAAAAAACAAAAAGGATACCTTTGTTCCGACGGCCAGCCCAACATGCACAAAGCTAAAAACATCCCAGGAATGAGACAAGAAAGAGACAGGTAATAAATGGGCCTCGTGGGAGGGTGGGAGGCGGGAGGGGGAACTGGAATGCCAACGCAGCAGCTGAGTGGCTCTTGCTTTTTCCATTTTCAATATTCATCACAAAAAAATAAAAAATAAAAGGGAAAAGGAAAAAGAGAAGAGGGAAAAGGGAAAAGGGAAGGTGGGAAAAAAAGCAATGGTGCTTTCCGCTCCACCCTCCTTGGACACTTGTCTCCGAGGTTGAAAAAAAAACAAAAATTGACTTGGGGGTTTAAATGGAAAATAGAAGGAGGGAAGGGGTGAGAGGGGGGGGGGGGGGGTCAGAACTATATAACGAGATATCATGCGCCGTTTGAATTGACAACATGCC
>JABAEC010000192.1:0-13173 GCA_013435705.1 Claviceps paspali | reverse complement strand
CCCCCCCCCCCCCCCCCCCCCCCCCCCCCCCCCCCCCCCCCCCCCCCCCCCCCCCCCCCCCCCCCCCCCCCCCCCCCCCCCCCCCCCCCCCCCCCCCCCCAGAACTATATAACGAGATATCATGCGCCGTTTGAATTGACAACATGCCATCTTGGAAGTTGGGCTAAACCACAAAACTAAACAACAGCAACATCAATAACAACACCAATAACAACAATCAACATACCCATCCTCACTTTCCCCTCCAACCCTACCTTGCTCTTCAACCCTCAAAGAACCATAAAACAACAACAACAACAACAAAAATCAACATACCCCCCATCTACTCTCCTCTCCAACCCATATCCTGCTCTTCAACCCATACAACACACAAATCCAACCGGCACGATGCTCCCCCGCCAGATCCTCGCCCTCGCAACCCTATGCCTCTCCTCGCTCCCGTCCTCGTCGGCCAATCAACCCTGCGGCCGCAGGATAGCCCCCTGCCGTGACGACCAGAAATGCGTCCCCGAAACGCCCTGGTGCACCAACCTCAACTTCTGCAGAGGCTCATGCCGATTCAAGAACGAGTACGCCCCGTGCGGCGGCTTTCGCATCAGGCCACTCACGTGTCCCCACGGGTTCGAGTGTCGAGACGACCCGCGCCTGCCCCCGGGCCAGTGCGGCCTCGCCTGCGACGCCCCGGGCGTCTGCTTGCCCGTCGAGCTCCAGTCGTGTGGTGGGATTGCCGGGTTCCACTGCCCCGAGGGCTTGCACTGCTATGATATGCCCAACGACGGATGTGATCCCGAGGGCGAGGGCGCGGATTGCCTTGGTGTTTGCTTGTAAAGAGGAAATGGAACTGCACATGCCCGTCGTCGAGGTGGTAGACGACCCGGGGTTGGAGATACGACCGACCTCCTGAGCCTGGGGTACTGAAACTGACGCAACCTGAGGGTCTGTGAACTAAATGTAATGTTTTTTTCTTAAAAAAAAAAAAAGAAAAAGAAAAGAAAAGAAAAGAAAAGAAAATGGAGCCGCCCTGCCTCACCAGAAATTTAACTTCCAGGATTAGGGTCAGCTTTTTGTGCTGGTGATAAGGCCAGGGCTTGTGTTTCATATACCCTTTTTGACTCTCTGTTTCTTTTTCATTTGCACGTTCGTGGCCAGGCAAAGCGCTCCCCATGCATAGAATCCACAGTTTTCCGAGGCCAAGTCAACGTAGCTACCTCAGCACAGGGGAAGGTCGTGTCTCCAACCCAGGGCCATGGATAAATCAATGTGCAGTCTCATCCGTCGTCTTCCGCGCGGCGGTGTAGGGCCGTGTCGCCAGCCCGCCTTTTCCGGCTCCCGCCGCCTAGTATTGCACCGGCAACAAACTCCACGGCAGCTCGCCTCCAAGAAGAGAGTATCATCGTTCAGGGGCTTTCCGGGATGAATTAGACATCATTTTGCGTCAGATGGGCTCCCTGGACCAGACGAAACCCCACATGTGAGCGTTTCTTTCCTCGTCCCGTCGCCCGTCCGTCGCATATGTGCAGCTCGCCAATCTCCGGCCTTCCGAAACTCATCCAAATCTGGATTTGGGAGGGCCGGCCCTTTGCATTTTCCCGCAGATAGCCGGCCTGTTGGGTGGTGGAACCAGTTTCCCACCGATGGGGCTTCCAATGAGGAATCAACATGCATGCAATGTTTGTACAGGTGTGGCGCGGACACCCCATCTTGAGAATTTCTTTTTCGCAGGAACCCTGTCCATCTTTGGAATGAGCCGCTCATGGTACTTGTTTGCATATATCACTGGGCGCGAGATGCTGAGAGGTGTAGCACGAGGCCAACGTTGTATGCTCGTGCGCGATTGGGGATAGGGGGGGGGGGGGGGGGAGGATGGATGGTTCGCAGGACAGAAACGTCGAGTTTTGTCCATGGCGCCCCCTCAAGGTGATCGATAAAAGAGCTTCATCCTCTTGTCCAGGACCCCGTCCCAAAGCTTATGCCAATCCGTGCCCGGTAGGTAAAACAAGATTCCAAGCTCTTGGCTTGTCCACCAGCTCGCCCTGTCCATGTTGCCGGATCCCAGCACGAGATACTCGCCGTCCACCATGGTCATCTTGAAGTGGCTGGCAACCGGCTCGTCTGCCAAGCCGTTCCTCGGCGCCCAGCACTTGTAATGCAGGATTTCCAATGCACCCGGAGACACGGGTTGGGCCTCGATGTCGCGAGGCTGGTCGGTCCGCTGTCGCAGCTTCTGGTACTTCTTGATAAACTTCTTCAGACACAACCGCGTTGTTGTCCCGGCAGTGAGCAGCTGCTCGATAAGCATCAATCCCTTGTTAGTCCTGATCTGCACGTTGACCCCGCGTGCGAGGGCTTCGAGCAGGGCATCCAGAACTGGCCATGACGTCATGTTAGGTGTCAAGATGGTGATGTCGCGGCGGGCGTTGGCAAAGAGCGTCAGCAACGCCGCGTTCAGGGGCGTCATGGGAGGATCCGAATGCGAGAGAAAGGGAAAGAAGCTGAACCTGGGGTTCCTGTGATGTGGTGACGGCAACAGAATCGTGGGAACTGACGTGTCGCCCTTCGGCTGCTTGAGCGACTGGGTTGCCGACATCTCGTCATCAGGCAAGAACCCCGTCTCACTATCGGCGGCATCCGTCGTATGAAAATGGTCTCCCCCCTGCGCAGCGATTGCCGTGCCGTCATTGTTCTCTCCCCGGCTCCCGCTAATTTGTTCCGGCGCGTCCTCCGAACCGGCGCCCCAGACTCTCTTGTGAAAAGTGGTCAGGAGCCTCACGATGCCCCCCTCTACCTCGATGCAGCCCTCAAACCACTTCTCCCAGCTCACGTTGCAGCTCGGTACAAAAGCTCGTCTCCCATCGACGATGACATACTTGGGATGCATCACGCTGACGGGCGTGAAGAACAAGCTCTTGACCGTAAGCTCAATACCGCCGCTGGCGAGCGTTCTTTCGTCGGGAAGACCAAGCTTGGCCCATTGTGATGGCGGGTAGACCTGCCCCCTGGTGGAACATGTATGGAACAGCTTCTGGAGCAGCCCCCACGACGAGAAGCCAACACTTGCTCTGAGCGGCGGGTATGTGTTGCTGGAACATCTCCGCGAGGCTGCCAGCTGTGTCAAGCTGTTGCTGATGGCGTCGAGGGATGATGACGCGGCCCAGTAGCATGTCACGAAGTGGATTGACGATTTCGCTTCCAGCATCGCCGGCAGAATGCCTCGTTCGAAAATGGTCTGTCCGGTGCCGACAAGCAATGTCTGGGGCGAGCTTGTCGTGATGAGCGACTCGGGGTCGCCGACATAGTAATTGGGCGAGTCGTGCAGCTGCTCGGCCTGGTGCGACAGCAGAAGCTCTTTCCAGGGCCTCACAAACGCAGCTGGAAAGGCCGGAGAAGTTGCCATGTCGAGAAGCTCGGCTCCATTCGCTGGGACGACGGAAAGGTGTGTTTGTGTGTTTGTGTGTGTGTGTGTGTGTCGATGTATGTGTGTATGTATGTGTGTTTGTGTGTGTGTGTGTGTGTGTACGTAGTAGTAGTATCTTGAGGTTTGAGACAAGACCGGAGGCAACCGGATGTTACCTCGGTACTTTCCCCAAGGACTAACTGACTGACTACTACTACGTAGTACTACTCTAACTACCACTCTGTATCAAAACAACCTGGTCTTATTTTTTTATGCTTTATTTTTCAATTGGTAGAAATCACGCAGAGGCTCCACTGAAGCTATACGGCCCCATACACGTCCGCTCGCCCTCACCGCCTCTGAGCCTCACGGCAGAAAGCAGAAAGCCGGGCCTCATCGTCCGTCTCCTTTCCTGTACCAGACAAACGGTCGTTCCGCCTGCGTGCTCTTTTTCCGCCCGCGCACGCTCGCCCAGCATGATTTCCGGAGTCCTCATCTTCAATCAAAAAGGCGAAAACCTCATTTTCCGCGCCTTCCGAAACGACTGCCGGCCCCGCCTCGCCGACGTCTTCCGAATCCAGGTCATCTCCAACGCCCAAGTCCGATCACCCATCTTGACGCTGGGCAGCACCACCTTCAGCCATGTCAAACACGAGAATATTTACCTGGTGGCCATCACCAAGAGCAATGCCAACGCCGCACTCGTCTTTGAATTCCTGTACAGGTTGATCCAGCTGGGCAAGGGGTACTTTGGCAAGTTTGACGAGGAGGCTGTCAAGAACAATTTTGTGCTTGTGTATGAATTGCTCGACGGTATGTCCAGCGCATTCCTCTGTCTTTCGCTGTGCCCTTTCCGCTTCCTCCCCTCCGCCAGGATAAACAATTCGCTGAAATGACGAGGGGAGGGAAAAAAAAAAAAACAGAAATCGTCGACTTTGGGTATCCGCAGAACACGGAAACCGATACGTTGAAAATGTACATTACCACGGAGGGGGTCAAATCGGAAACGAGACCAGAGGACACGTCCAAGATCACCATGCAAGCCACCGGCGCACTGTCTTGGAGGAAGGCAGATGTTCGATACAGGAAAAACGAGGCCTTTGTCGACGTCATCGAGGATGTCAACCTGCTCATGTCGGCCACCGGTGCTGTGCTGCGGGCCGACGTCAACGGCCAGATCGTGATGCGAGCCTACCTGTCCGGGACTCCAGAATGCAAATTCGGCCTAAACGACAGGCTGTTGCTGGACAACGACGGCCTCCACACGCTGCCAAGCGGTAACAAAATGGGCACAAAGGCGACCAAGGCCGCAGCTGGCAGTGTTTCGCTGGAGGATTGTCAGTTCCACCAGTGCGTCAAGTTGGGCAAATTCGACTCGGACAGGATCATAAGCTTCGTGCCGCCCGATGGTGAATTCGAACTCATGAGATACCGGGCCACGGAAAACGTCAACCTTCCTTTCAAGGTGCACGCCATTGTGAATGAGGTCGGGCGAACCAAGGTCGAATACAGCATCGGGATCAAGGCCAATTTCGGCCACAAGCTGTTCGCCACAAACGTCGTAGTGCGGCTCCCGACACCCCTGAACACGGCCAAGATCATCGAGCGCGTCACACAAGGCAAGGCAAAGTACGAGCCCAGCGAAAACTGCATCGTCTGGAAGATTGGTAGATTCACCGGCCAGAGCGAATACGTTCTCACCGCCGAGGCTATCCTCACGAGCATGACCAACCAGCGAGCCTGGAGTCGGCCCCCCCTGAGCATGAACTTTAGTCTACTCATGTTCACCAGCTCAGGGCTCTTGGTCCGGTATCTCAAGGTCTTCGAGAAGAACAACTATTCCAGCGTGAAATGGGTGCGGTATATGACACGGGCAGGCTCGTATGAAATCAGGTAAGGAGCCATCTTTCTTTTCTTTTCTTTTTTCTTTTCTTAATTTTGCCCCCCCCCCCTCCACAACTCCTCTTTTGACCACAAACAGCTGACATTTGACAGATTCTAAATTATTCGCACCTTCCAAGGACGATTCACAAACAGGCGTTAAGGAATATGCCCCAGACCAGGGGA
Source organism: Claviceps paspali (assembly GCA_013435705.1). Lineage (NCBI taxonomy): Eukaryota > Fungi > Ascomycota > Sordariomycetes > Hypocreales > Clavicipitaceae > Claviceps > Claviceps paspali. The sequence goes on along the minus strand of JABAEC010000192.1, from coordinate 7,712 downwards.
TCGGCATTTGCGTGTATATAGTGACGGCTTCAACAAATTTCGCAGCAAGCGGGGCGTTGAACGAATCAGGCTTGTGTTTTTTTTTGTTTCATGCATTTTTTGAAACACGGCAGAGCAAAGAAATATCCTGGGTTTGCCTCAGATGGAGGAACATCAGTTGCTTACATGAATTCTCATGCTTTTGCCTTTACCGAATGAGGGGGGTTTCTTTTCTTCCTTTTTTTTTTGGGGGGGGGGGGGGGTGTCCACCGTGCTCTAGTAACCTATCTGCACATACCGCTCCCGAAAAGGAAAAAAAAAAAGAAGAAGAAAAAGACGAGCATGCTGCATGTTTTTTCATGGTGGTGATCTATCTGGTAAGAGACAGATAATCCATGACGGACAGTCAGTTACGAGAACGCCGCTTCGTATCCAATGTCGCAATACCCAGTCAGCCCCGTCGATCGAGGCGAGGAAGCCGACAACGATCAAGGTCCCTGCGCCGATATTGAGCCAATCTCTCTCGAGACCCCAAACAGGTCCCTGCCAGTTCGGTCAAGTCAGTGGCCACTGAGTTGTCGAGCCCGACCAGCTGTAGCACCATCTCGCACCGGCTGCCTCGGTGTTCGTATGAACCAGCCATGACATGACGGTGTGCGTAGCAAAGGTACGAAGCGGTGCCATGACAAGCTTTGTCTTTTTGCAAGAGCGCGGTTTCCCGCCTTGCGTCATTCTCGTTGGAGGGCATCAAGACGACCAACGTGGGTTATGATCCCATGTAGGCGGGTCGGGATGAGCAAGGCGATAGCTAAGGGGGCTTTTCTTTTCACAAAAAGAAATAAGGGGGAAGGGGAGGGAGAGGGAAGGAGGGGGGGGGGTGCAATTCCAAAGGAGACGAGGTGTCGCAAACCCTCCCAAGTTTGTCAAAGCAGGCGGTGCCATATGTCAAGGCGATGAAAACAGGGCAACGTCAATCCTCCAGAGACATAGACCAAACAAATATCACGTCAAACCTCCCATCGCCGCCAATAGAACGCGCCGCGCACGTCTCGTTCCAGCCGTGTTCTCGCCGAGACATTCACGCCACCTGTGTGACGGACACGTCCCTTGCGTTAGATTGTTTCTTCAGCACCGACGCAAGCGGATGTGCCGTCCCCCCCCCCCCCCCCCCTGGGACGACAAAAATCACCAAGGGGTGTTAAGAGGCCAGGGCTGGGCGGCAGGTTCTTTCGGATGTGTGCGATTCGCGGTTATGGTGCGTGTGTTTGCGTGGGAAAAAAAAAAGTATGAAAATAGCGTGGATAATGTGCCTTGAGCAAACGTGCCCGGGCTTGTGGCTATTCCACACCGAACAACCATCTTACTGACTCGGATCGGTGTAGATGGGGGAATTGTTTTTTATTTAGCGGGCTCGCTCGCTGTTGTTCACGTCCATGTCGAGAGGATGACCGTTCCCGTTCCCGTGTCGTCATTCTACAGGCAAACGGGAAAGGCCACTCATCCTCCTCAAGCCTTAATTAAACAAATCGTACCCCGTCGTCATGGCGTCCCCGTCTGTGGCATGTGAGAAAACCAGAGCTATCACTCCCCAACGTAATACGTGGGTGCGTTGTGGTGATTTGACAAGCTTCCTTCCTTGCCCGAGGACAGATTCGGCATCGAAAAAAAAAAAAAAAGAAAAAGATTGGATGAGGATACCTCGAAGGAGTTCGCTGGGAAAGACACTCGCAGCTTGTGTTTATGAAATATTGTTACAACCGGCTGGGCACGGTGCCCTGACGAGATCGTCAACAAGGCTTCCCCGTCTTTGGAACAGTCGACAGTCACAGCATAGGCGATACCGAGAGGAGTTGGCACAAGTTCTCGAGTCTGGAAGTAGCTCACATTACGGCCTCTTGCCCTGTCCTTGCACCAGATCTCGTCACATCACGCATCTCGATACCGAGAGACTGGTTCCCGGGTCCATGGCGTGCGAATGACGCGAGCGGGAGCCGCATTGTGTTACACGAATGAGTTCCATCAAGGGCGTTGGTTTTCTGTATCCAGAAGATGGAAATCGTAGTGCTGGGGGGAAATCGTCTTCATGCTACAGTCGAAATGTTGTTCTGTGTTACCCAGCATTCTGTGGCTCCGTCGGCAATACTCAGCAAATTCAAGCAATCCCTGCCAGCGACTTCCGAAACATTGCTGTGAAAGTCGCAACTCCCAGCATTTCTAGAGGCTGGTTTGAAAGCACTGTCATGGACATGGAACAAATTCGCCATCTTCGCTAACGGGATCCTGCATGATTGTCACAAGGTCGCTTAGTGCCATGGTCAGTAGCATTTCCAGATATTACTGATCTTCCATGCAAAGTCAACCACTGCCGAAGTCCGAATCTTCATAGGGTTTTATCCCCATCAAGGTCGGGGCGTTGAACACGAACAAGGGTTCATGAAGAAGAGCGGATTGATTGAGGCGAAACAGGTTCGAATAAAGGCTTTCCGATACTAGAGCACACGACTCGCTTCCTTCTTACACATGCTGCGTGACGAACGAGCTTCGTGCCGCCATGTTTATAAAGGCGCTGCGCCCACCGCTGTGGTCAGGGTGCTCTGGGTCGTCTGTCGATACAGCGCGGTATATCAACCACGTAGATTTGGAAAAAGAGTCGTTTTCCACATCGTCACCATCTGATAACTCCCCCGGGACACGCTCGCTCGGCTGCCATGTGCATCGGTCATCCTCGAACGCACCCTTGTGGACATACGTCTGTTGTTTGGAACTACTGCATGTCTTCAACAATTAACACCACAACAGGAGAGTCGACGCACTGCGGAAACATCACCTTCGGACCCTATATCAGAGAGGTCAAGTCAAATTGCCCCCTGGCAGAGTGCAAGTTCAAAGCCAAGGGCGGAAGATGGATATGCTGCAAGTGCCACCGTGGCCCAAATCACTTGGGCTGGTGTACCCAACCGGTCGTCGGCCTGCGGCGAAAACTGGGTGGCGATGGCAGTGAAAAGGTCAAGGCAGATTGTACTTGCGACCACGGATGCTGCAATGAGTGCACTGTCGTAGGTAAGCGGGTTTCCTCTGGGCATGCGAGGCTGGCAACCTCGGTGGCAAACTTTTGAAACAAAAGGTTGATGAGTTGGCTCACACCGTAACAGGCGCCAAAGACGGGTAGGAATCGACGTCGGTCCGGCATCGCTGTCACAGAAGCCAAGACGCCGGTACATGTTGGACCAAGACCTTCGTCCGGGGTGTTCGGAGACTGCAAAGTCTGTCGATGGACGGATTGGCTGGAGAGTTTTCCAAATGGCACGTACCTCTCGCCTGGCGGTAAACGGCGATACATACTACGTAGTAGTAGTAGTAGTAGTAGTAGTACCAGACAGTGTAGTGTAGTCATGGGTGGCCGAAAGCTGGCTTCATTCAGTTGCGTTGCTCCGAAACAACTAGGCGGCAACCTGCACCTCGCTTGCGTTCAACAGAATGGCTGTTTTATAAAGTTTCTCTTTCTGTCAGATGATTAGTGCTGGAGTACGTTGAGAAACACTGCGGAGTTGCCTTCGTTCTTTGCAGGGAAGAAAGACCACATCCAGATGCACTGCGTACTACTACGTAGTACTGTGTGCATGGAACCCTCAACGGTAGTGGGTAAGACAAGCATGGAATGGCAACTCGATTGCAGTGCGTCCCCAGCTGGACAGAAATGCCATATGGGCCAATCGTCGGCATGCGCCCGTCTCATAAAAGGGAGGGGACTACTACGTAGTAGTCTCGCCGGTACAGCTTTCAGGGTTTCCTCGTCTGTCTCTTCGTCTCTGGTCGTCCATTCTTCCCTTCCCCCTCTATTTCCGCGGCCCCTGATCCGACTGGTTGTTGGACGATCTAGGGCTGTCGTGGTTGATCACATTCCCCTCCCCCCCCCCAAAAGAAAAATGAGAGAAAAAAAAGAAAAGAAAAAAAAAAAGGGAGCGGCATTCAATCAATGTCAACGTGGCCAGCCACTATATTCTAGCCTGCCCCCCTGCCCCTGCCCCCCCTGCCCCTTGCTCATGTTGTCCTATGTATCGTTCGATATACTTACTACGTCACAAGACGAGACCATAACCTGGAAAGAGAGATTGGTCGAGAGACAAACTACTATGGGAACTAGTACCCAGAACCGGCCTAGCGACTCCCTACTAGAGTCTAGTGTATGTCCCAGGAGAACTGTGGGTAGGGAGGTACGGCGTATCTTGGCTCTGACTTCTTGGCAGTGAATGGCTAATCAACCTGGTTTGGGTTGAACGTCCAGCAACGGCCATGGGTTGATGGTGCCGACGTGGTGAGACGTGCGGTGGAGTTGTCGAAGAGGGCATCGTACGTGTCCTTCTGGACTGGCATTAGAACCATGACGATTGCGATGAATGATACCGTGCGGCTGCAACGAGAGACAAGAGATGAGAGACGGACACATACCTGCCTCATCGTGCCGTGAAGGGTTCTTTGGACACGCGATTCCAGGGTGGGGCAAGAAGCCGGGGAGATGATGATTGTTTAAGATTGCTTTTTGGTCCTCGAAAGATGTGCAGGACGGGTTGTAGCACTGCACACGCTACTAAGGCAGGTAGGTGTCTGCTGTCTGCCCTGCTCCTTCTGTTGCCGCGGAGAAGGGGTCTTCAGGCACCGACCTGGTATTTTTGCTGTGCGACACTCTCCCGCGCCTTCCCTGGGGGTCATTTGATCAGCATGAACCATGAACAGCCATGATGAACAGGCAGACGCAGATGCCGGCCGAGGACCTGGTGCCTGGCTTCTCGGTGCCTGGTGCCTGGTGCCTGGTGCCTGGTGCCTGGATGCTTGGTGCCTGGCCTCTGCTGGTTGTTGCCGCTCCGGCCTCTCTCCTAGGCGTTATGGTTACGTAGTACACCTGAGCCCGCCGCCCTGGCAGGGGCCCTTGCCACCGCTAATGCAAATGCAAATGCAGAGGCAAAGGCAAATGCAAATGCAAATCCATGGGGGGGGGGGGGGGGGGCTCGTGGCTCGCCCAAGTCGAAGTACTACATAGTACTACGTAGAGGTCTGGCTGCTGGTTCTGGCTGCTGGTGGCGCTGCTGCTGCTGCTGACTCTTTGCTTCGTGTTCCTGCCGTTTGTCACCGTCCTCCCTTCTCAACGCCTCGAGACGAATCGATCCATCCACCCACCACCCACACCCACGCGGCCATCCTAGCTCCCGGTGCGCCGGCTTCACCTTGTTTGATCGTGCATCGCCTCGTCCGTCTTTACCCGTCCAACTCCTTCGCTCCTCCTGCGTCACACCCTTCTCGTTGTTTTCTCGTCGCCTTTTGTCCTGCGGCCGGACACAATTCGACGCATTTATTCGACGCACCCGCTCTTTCTCTTTCTTGCGTCAGCCCATTTCACCATCTACTACTTATCTTGATCTTGTCCTCCCTCCACGGTCCACCTCACCATTTCCACGTCCCAGCGTTGCAACCTGCCTTGCCACGCCAATCGCTTCCCCGCGGTCCTTTGTTGCCACAGCTCATCGACTGTCCTCTCGGCTGGCACCGGCCGCGCCACCATCCATCACTTTCGCAATCGGTTGGGTGATTCGTGAGTGACGCCGCCTGGGTCATCCCCTGTCTTGCCGCTATCACCGGCTTTTCAAGAGGAGCACATTCCGCGTGCCAAAATTGCACTCAGTCTTTCCCTCTTTTTTTTTTTTTTTTTTTTTTGTTTTTTTGTTATCATTCAACAAGGTTCACTGTCCTTCGACATTGATTCATCATGCCAAATTCACTCGAGTCATCACGGCCCATCATGGCTCCATCGGTATGTGTCCATACTTGTCTGCCTCTCTGTACAATTGTTCTTTGTTCTTTGGTTTTTTTCTTTCCTCAAAGTGTTTTTTCCCCAAGTGTCCTGTCCTCGCAGTGCCGGGACTGCTTCATATCCCTCTCACAATTAAATCTGCTCACTGGGCCTCAGCGAATGTGCGCATGTCCTGAAGTGGCTTTAATGCACTGCACTTTGCACCACCGTTTTCCGCAGAGAGCCCCTGCAATTTCGAGTGTTGATAAGCTGCTGTACATATGACTACCTCGCATTGAATAGCTTTGGACCTTGTCGTCTTCTTTCCATTTTTTTCTCGTTCTTCACACGTTCTGTTCAGTTAAACTCCCCTCAAACTCCTCCAACTAACACGATATGTCTCCCCGGCAGAACAGAGCCTCAGTGCGCTTAAGCACCTACAGCATGGCGGTATCCCTCACTCCCACAGTTCGAAGCAATGATTCGGCCCAGGCTGAGATCCGGGATATTGCTCTGAATCTCGACCGCATGGAGAACAAAGCTCTCTCCTCCCAACGCGTCATGCTCAGCGACGAAAAGACGGACAATATGAGCAAATTGGCCCTCGGAGCCAAGCTTGAGCGCGCTTTGGACCGCCGCATGAGTAGTCAAGATGCCGTCATGCGCCCTTGTCGCACCAGTGACAGTGATAAGGCACAACTAAGCGAGAAAGCCCAGTGAATGATATGTTCACTCGGGAGTCGCCAGGTGATACCAAGGTGTGCCCAATTTTTGCTCAGAGGGCTTTTGGAAGCCCGCAGACAAGAGGGATGGGCACTTTGTGTATTTTCCAACAAAAGGACAAGCAAAGGAAAGGAAAAGAAGAGTTCTTTCTTGGACAGACTTGCCAATCATCCCTAATTGAATTGCCGAGTGGTGCTTGTGGTGGCGTGGCAAAGCTGGACAAAGGGACTGGCATTTGCTCTTCCTTTTTCTTTTTCTTTTTTTTTTGGGGGGAGGGGGGGGGGGGGGGGGGGGTTAACTGAATGAATGGCCTGGCTATATTTTTTAATCTCCTCCGGACAATGTAAGGATAATGTTTTTCTTTTTCTTTTTATTCTTAGCCAGGCTGTGCCACAGGTTTAGGACGCGGCGTTGAGGACGGAGGAGACTGGTGATGTATGCTATGCCTCCATTTTTGGCCACACTGTTTATCTTTCTCAACGCTGGACAGTTGGTTTGGTTTGATATGCACGGTCTTGTGGTATGACATCAAGGCGATAGCCTGGATGCTCGCAACGATATGTCAAATGTAATTTTATTGTGGCCAACTTGGCTTTCTTTCATCATTCTTCTTATTCTTCTTGCTGCGTTTCTCGCTCCGGCACGAAAACAACTAGGAATATCCGCACTGTGGCGGTGGGACCTTCAAAGACGCCGTGACGCCTGTTCTATTTTTGTATGTCATCTTGATTTCGTTTATTTCTCTCTTTATGCCCCTTGCCCTTTGCTCTTTGTCCACCACGACCACTGCCCTTTTTATAGTCCTGTTCCGTCCCCTGTGCAATTCGTGGTGGCCTCTGCGTGGGTAAGCTAGTTTGCCGAGCGGGCTGTTCTTCCGGAAAAGGGAAAAGGGAAGAGGTGAAAATCATGTTGGTTGGCTTGCGGTGGGTGGTTTATTGTCTTTTGTCGGGCATCGTTTGTGGTGGAGACGTCTTGGTGGCGCGGGGAAGGGAAGGGAGGGGGGGGGGGGTATGTTATATGCAAATTGTTCGGCCTCGATCCTCGAGGGTTATCTAGTGGCTGTGGCAGCAGCGTCGTCGTTGGCGGGTCCCGACGAAGCTGATAAGTCACACTTGCATTACATAGTATATAGTATTTTTGCGCAGTGTGTTTTGCGATGTGGTTCTTTTTTTTTTTTTTTGAGAGGGGGGGGGGGGTTGCAAAAGTGAAAAGAAGAAGAAAAAAA
>JABAEC010000191.1:0-31322 GCA_013435705.1 Claviceps paspali | reverse complement strand
TTGATTTCTAGCCATTTTTATAGAAGAGAGAGAAAAAACGGCTTCTATAGCTAATTATAGGAAGAAATTCACTATAATATAGAAGGATTAAAGAAAACCTTACTATATATCAGAATTATAGAGGATTCGAAGAAAAAATGCCCTCTATAACTAATTTTCAGTAATTTATAGTAAATAGTAGTAGTGAATTACTAAAAACAGTAAATTTACTGATAACTAGTACTGATTCTAGCTATAGAAAGTATAAAAATATACCTAGAATTATCAACAATAAAGCCCACCAACAGTTACGGTCACAGAAGCCGTAACTCCAAATTGATTCTAATCGGGATTTGCAGAAGCAGTCAGATTCCCTAGAAGTCAATCGGAACGCGCACCACAATTGTGTGGTGCCACAGATCAAAGGCTCGGCCAAAAGCCCTGATTTGTGGGTCCGTAAGAATACGGATTCGAAATTTTCCTGTGTACAGATTTTGTACGTATAGGAAAAAATCTGCTGCAGTATAGTGATAAAACTCACTATAATCAGAGTCTGCAGCTGCTGATAACAAATGCACGGTTTAGACGGACTGTCAGAAGCCGTAACTCGCAATTGTTTAATTGGGGGATTTGCAAGAATCGTCAGGTTCCCAATTGTGAATCAGCGTGCGCACGCAAATTGTATGGTGCGCCGGATCTAGGGCTCTGCCAAAAGCCTAGATTTGTGGGTCCGTAGGAATACTGCCCACAAAGATTTAGGTGGATTGGTTTAGGAAAACACCAAAAATCTGTCCTGCGATATCGTAGGTAGGAATTCTACGATAATTAAGGCTCGCAGCTGCCGACGGTCGCAACGGTCCGTCAGCGGGATGCACGCTTCGAAAAAGGGTGCAAAATGCTCAGAAAAATGCACACAATATTCCTAAATAGGAATAAAAATAGGGAAAATTCCCTATAAATGCAGCTGAATGCAGCAAAATGCAGCAATATGCAGTAAAATGCAGCTGGGTTGCAGCTGACTGCAGCTGCTGACAGTGATCAAATGGTTGATGCAGCTGTCAGACCACGTGATTGTGTGTGTGAATGGAATCAGATTCAACACCAGAAAATGTGGTGATTTTGTGTGCGGCACCTAGGTTGGGGCGTCAACCTAGGGATATCGAACGATAGTTTGAAGAAAAGGTAGGCCACTATAGTAAATTCACTATAGGCCTCCCGGGCTCATAACCTATTGAAAATATAGCTTGGTATAGAGTGATTACTAGTAGAGGTAGTGAGTCTCTAGGAGTAATGCTTCTATAAGCAGCAATTATCTTCAGCAGTGGAAGGGCAACGACTTCTAGCAATCTAGAATAGCAGCTTGGTATTCTTTACGGTAACGGACGATTTAGGGCAACGAGCAATTTAGGTGAGGAGAGAAATTCACTTCTACTTCCTCATATACCCTCCGACCATATCGTTGGATTGGGGCCGCCAGCGGGGGTTCGTCTGCCACTTTTTGAATCCCGCAAAATTCATTTGTATGGGAAAACAAAAAAATAGACTCACCACCACACAACGCAGGTGCAGATATGCGACCCGTTTGGCCAGAGGTATACGAGGGGATCTAGGGTAGCTAAGAATACAAAGCTGACCGCCTAGGGCAGAATTCTAGACCGCTTTACGGCAGAAAACGCCGTAGAAAACGCATCAGAAAACGCAACAGAAATCGAGGTATAACTGCCGTTATTGCTGAGGTTGAATATCAGCAATAACGCTGCCGGGTAGGCTGCAATTATAAGGGGCTCAAAAATAACACCTTTATAGTGATTATTTTAACAATCTCCCTAAAGCAGCCCTTATATTATAGCCCCTCCTTCTAGTCAGAAAGACCCTATAATTAAGGATCCTAATCCTAGTATTCCTACTAGTGATAATCCTAGCATTCCTGCTAGTGATTCTATGGACTTAGACGATAATATAGATATTACTTCCTTTGTAAGAAATCTATGTTATAAGGCATAGGAAAGAATTGTACAAAAGGGGGATTTTACCCCTAAGACCTTTAAATAAGCTATATAAAGCCCTGATAAGGCTAGTTAGTTAGAAGCAACGTATAGTAAGTTTCAGCAGCTTCTAGCTGCTAAGACCTTTAAATTTATAGGGATAGACTAAGTTCCTAAGGGCTAAAGGATCCTAAAAAATAGGCTTGTTTATAAGCTTAAAAAGGATAAAGAAAATAATCCTATAAAATATAAGGCCTATCTTATTACTAAAGGTTTTATATAGATAGAAGGCCTAGACTATCTAGAAACCTATACTACTACTAGCATATCCCCTAGTTAGTAAATATTAGTAGCTGTTGCTGCTTATAAGAATTAGGAAATAGAGCAGACTAATTTTATAGGGGCTTTTCTAAATAGCTCCCTAAAAGAAACTATCTATATAGAAATCCTAGAGGGTTTTATAGAATTTGCTAAAAAAATAACTGCTTCTACTAGTAATAGTAAAAATAACCTACTTAGCTTCCTAAATAAGTATGGTTATAAAGTAGGGAAAAAATAAGTAATTATATTACTTAAATTACTTTATAGGCTAAAACAGAGTCCTAGAGAATGGTAACAGACCCTAAAAGCCCTATTGCAAAATTAGGATTTTCCCCTATAATATTAGATCCTGCGATTTTCTTTAATCCAACTTTATCTACTTATATTGTTACTTATGTAGATAACTGTCTTCTTATAGGGCCTAATATTAGATATATTATAAGGTTAAAAAGGGCCCTTTATAAGGCATACCCTATAGAAGATAGAGGGCCTACTAAATTCTTCCTAGGGGTTTAAATCTAAAGAGATAGAAAGAAAAGGGTTCTTACCCTTTATTAAAGCTAATATATCTCTAAGGCCCTAGCAAAATTTGGTATAAATGCTAAAGCAACCTAAATTCCGATCTAACCCGGAATTATAAAGCAACCCCCTTCTAAGGTTCTTATACCTTTAGAAATTAAGATATATTAGAGTATAATAGGGACCCTTATGTACCTAATATTGCTTACTAGGCCTAATATAGCTTTTGTAGTTTAGTAGCTTTCTATAGCCCTTACTAAGCCCTATATAGAGCATTTAAATGCTTCTAAATATCTACTAAGATATCTTATAGGCATAAGGAATTACTCTATAACCTATAGAGGCCCTTCTTCTAAGGAAAAGGGTACTAAAATTATAATAATATTGGTTGGATTTTGTGATGGTGATTTTGTAGGGGATATAACATTATCTAAGTCTATCTATACTTATCTTTATAAGCTAGCTAGTGCCCCTATTAGCTAGAAATTAAAGAAAGCTAGCACTATTGCCCTATTAACTATAGAGGTAGAATCTGATTCCCTTTGCAAGACTATTCGGGAATTAGAGTGGATTTATAACCTATTTAACAAATTAAAAATCAGAATAAATCCACCTATACCCCTTTTTTGTAATAGTACTAATGCTATAAAATTAGCACTAGATCCAGTACTTTACAACTAAATAAAACACACTCTATTAAAATTTAACTATATTAGGGAAAAAGTTGCAAAAGGACTTGTAAAAGTTACCTATATTAATACTAATAATATGCCTGCTAATAGGCTTACAAAGCCCCTCCCTGCCTCTAAATTCAGCTAATTTATAGAGCTTATAGGCCTATTAAAGCCCCTATAAATAACAATAAGCTTCTATAAATCACCCTATTATCAAAAAACACAACAAAAACATTTCAAAACTAATAAAAACAATAAAACAATTTAAAAACAATAAAATTATAAAAACACTGCTTAGAATGCTAGGAATTGCTAGGGATTAGGGCCCTCTTTTGGTTGTGTAATGGTTTTCTAAATGTTTAGGAAATTAGGATTGTTTTAGAAAAGTTCTTTTTGGTTTCTTATTATATGTTTTTATACTTAGTTATTTCTATGTGTTTTTTATGCTAGTCCCTTACCCTAGATATCTATTAAAGAGCTAGGATTATAAGGAAGAGGAAAAAGCACTTACACTTTTATATCTAAGTCCTTTTTAGAGGGAGTGTTAAGATAATTACTATAAAGGTGTTATTTTTAAGCCCCTTATAATTGCAGCCTACCCGGCAGCATTATTGCTGATATTCAACCTCAGTAACAACAGCAGTTATACCTCGATTTCTGTTGCGTTTTCTAATGCGTTTTCTACAGCGTTTTCTGCCGTAAAGCGGTCTAGAATTCTGCCCTAGGCGGTCAGCTTTGTATTCTTAGCTACCCTAGATCCCCTTGTATACCTTTGGCCAAACGGGTTGCATATCTGCACCTATGTTGTGTGGTAGTAAGTCTATTTTTTTGTTTTCCTATACAAATGAATTTTGCAGGATTCAAAAAGTGGCAGACGAACCCCCGCTGGCGGCCCCAATCCAACAATATAGTTGGAGGGTATATAAGGAAGTAGAAGTGAATTTCTCTCCTTACCTAAATTGCTTATTGCCCTAAATCGTCCGTTACCGTGAAGAATACTAAGCTGCTATTCTAGATTGCTAGAAGTCGTTGCCCTTCCACTGCTAAAGATAATTGCTTATAGAAGCATTACTCCTAGAGCCTCACTACCTCTACTAGTAATCACTCTATACTGAGCCATATTTTCAATAAATACTAGTACTATTCTAGTTATTATCTTATATTCTAGCTTTAGATAGTTTAGTATTTAGCTACTTAGTAGTAGTAGTATAGATTTAATTTAGATAGATAAAATAAACCCTTCTCTACTAATAAAGGGGTAATAGTAGCTTTAGGTAAGGCTACTATAGTAGCTACTATTAATATCTATTAGGATCTCTATGCCTACTATATCTATACTCTAGCTTTAATATACTATTAAAGGTTAGGGTAAATAGGCCTAGCAATTCTTTTACAATGGTTTTTAAGCGTTTTAGAGGCGATTCCGCGTCGCTACCGCGGTGCAGGAGGAATCGCGAAGTTTTTAGAATAAGTTATATAAATCTATAAAAGCTAACTATTAGGAGATAGACCCTATCTATAAATAGATATTAGGAACTTTATATAATAAAATATTTAATAAGAAGATTAGAATACCTATTAGGGACCTCTACTATCTTATACCTTCTCTTACTATAATAGTCTCTAAGGAAAGTAAAATACACTCTTAAGGAATTAACTAAATGTACTTTTTTAACCTAGGGGTAAAAGATAGGCTAAGCTCTAGTATCTACCCTATAGAGCCCTAAAAGAGGATGTAAACTAATAACTATAAAAATCATTTAATTAACGCTATTTATAGCATAAGAGATATAATTAAGGATAAGGAAACCTATAAACTAACTAAGCCTATAGAGCTAGGCTTAACATAATTATTTAATATAGACTAAGCCCTTATAGAACTATTATAGAAAAGGATGCAGAATATAGAGAAAGCTTTTAATTAGAAATAAAAGTTACTATATATTAATGCCTTAAATATTATTACTAAAGACTCTATAGCTCTAGAGCCTTAATCCCTTATAAGCTATCTATAGGAATTATCCTATTTATAAGTCTACTTAGAGAACCTAAAGGGCAACTTATTATCTACCTTAGTAGATAGTAGCTCTTAGAGAAATATTATTACCTAGAGCTTTATAAAGATTACTAGCCTTAGAATCTATTTAGTAATAATAAATATTAATATAATATCTTATACTAATAGAATAATTAAGATATTAGAGGAAGTATATACTAAACTTTACCTAGGGAATATTTAGACCTCTATCTATCTCTATATCTCTTTTAATATTATAATAGTAAAATTAATCTTAGGAATGCCTTTTATTTAGATAGCTAGGGCTATATTTAAATATAGAGATAAAGAAGGGAATATAATAATTAGGTACTTCTTTAATAATATTATAGTTATATTAAAGGTTGCTAAAGGAATATAGTAAGAATTTATTATAGGCATTAAAAACTCTACTATTAGGGTCTATACTATAGATCTTTAAAACTATAATAATCTATTAATTAGAAGAAAGAAGGATAATAATTATTTAATTAGCTAAACTACTACTAAGTAGTAAATTTTTATAGCTTCTATAGCTATATTTAGGGTATTAAGCTATAATATAGTTAGGCTATTAGGAAAGGGTAACTGTTGTGATGCACGGAATCGAACTCAGAGCCTCGCGCTCTGATTGGTGGAATCCGTCTAGATAAGTGGGGCGACAACTGGGCATAGGTGGAGATAGGTGGCCAGTAGGGCCACGTAACCTATGCTGTATATATCCTCACCTTCGCAAGCTTATTGCAAAGGGCGTCCTTCTTAGCTTAGATATATATAAAAAGATTAATCACATAATTGCCTTATTTGTTCTTTTACACTAGTGCTTTTGTTATAATTAGTTACCTTAGTGTAACTAATACTGATTAGTAGTTGTAAATACTAATACAACCACAGACAGTAAGGAAACCTAAGAAGAGATACTATAAGGAGTTATATTAGTATGCTAAAGGAAGATAGTTAAGACTATATACTCCTTAGACTTCTAGGAACTGCCTTAGCTACTAGCCTTTACTTTATTAGAAGCTAGCGCTATAAGGGCTTAATTCCCCTTATCTATTATAAGAAAATAATAATACTAAAAGGAGAAAGTATAAGAGAACTTCTTAGTTAAAAATAATAAGAAAAACATAGAAATTATTATATTCTATTAATAATTATTATAGAAACATTACATTCTACACCTCTTTCCTATCTAGTTATCTATAAGTACTTACTTTTATTTATAAATCCTATTCTATATATACTTTTACCTTCTCTTTTATATATAAAAATCTCTATATAATTACTTTACTTCCTTTCTTTACTTTTTACCTTCCTAAACCTTCTCTTAACTATATCTATTATATTATTATACTCTAGCACCCCTTAGTATAATAAATCTATTAAAAGATAACTCTATTAATAATAAGCTACTGCAGATAAGTTATTAAAAACATAACCCTAAAGAACTACTAGAATGTATTAAGAATTATATAAGATATATTAGTAAGGACTAGAAATACACAATAGAGGTTACATCTAATGTAACCTTACCTTAAGTCCTTAATAATAAAATTGCTCTCTTTATTAGCTATATCTATACTAATAGATAGTAAGACTAGGAACTCTAGGAAAACTTCTAAAGCTTCTTTATAGAATAGTCTCTTAAGAACCTTAAGAGTGCTAACATAGATCTAATATAATATCTTTATAACATTCTTTATAAGAATAGTGTATATATTCTATAATTAGGTAATAGGATCTATAAGACTCTATATAAGGTTGTATATAAAGATAAATAAAGTACCTAGCCTAATAAAGAACTTCTTAAGTAAAGGAAATCTAGTAAATTTAACTTAAACCTTACTTTACCTAAACTTTTACACCCTATAAAGTATAAGTTTAACTACCTTTCTTTACATTTACAATCCCCTTCTGCTACTCTTAACCCTAATAAGCAACTTTAGTAATAAATTACCTAGAATTTACCTATACTATAGGTCTAGTAAGCTATAATAGTAGTAAGCCCTATAATTTAGTAAAATAAAGGGTCTTACCATTAATAATTATAATACCTTTATTAAGAAGTATAGAATCCCTACCTACTAATTTACCCTCTTAGTTAAGCATCTATTAATCCTTCCCTATACTCTATATATAACTAGCCTTAGCAACTACAGCCCTAGTAATATAGTTATTCTTAATTTATAAGAGAGTAGCCTTTATCTTAACTATAAGAGCTTTCTATTAGGTAAAACTATTGCTTTATATATAATATAACTTATCTTAAAGTTATAAAGCTAATAACTAAACTTTAATGCTTATATAAGGATAGTAAGAAGTATATAGATAAGATCTATAACTTTATTATCCTAAAAGTTATCCTATTTAAGGACTAATACTTTAAGCTTAGCCTTCTAGAAGAATATCTTAGGGATGCTTTTTCCCTTATCCTCTTAGGTAAAGCTTAGAATTTCTACCTCTATAATATTGCCTATTATAATTATAGAAACACACTTAATAAGCTTATTACTGCTCTTAAAGCCTACTTTAAATTACAAAGCACTATTAAGCTCTATAAGTAAGAATAGGAAGATACCACCCTACTAAGCATTATAGCTAAGCATCCTAATAAATCTATGCTTAAAGCCTTCAACATTATGGTCCAAACTCTTCAGAAAGTGCACCTAGGCTTGTATGAGTCACTAGATGTGGATCGTGAACTCTACAAGCAGGTCTGCAAAGGCATCCGATACGTTGATGAGTCACCAGATGTGGATTGTGAACTCTATAAGCAGGTCTGCAAAGGCATCCGATACGTTGATGAGTGCCGACAACCGTTGTACACACACACAAAGACCTTTAATAGTATTTATAGTGACGTCTAAAGATATCTTACACTTTAGATTCCCTATAAAGAAAACACACAATACTACATTAATAACTATAATAAATTATTAGATTCCTCTTTACCTTTAAACTCTACTTTCTTTATAGACTAAAAGTATTACTAGTCCTCTTATAGTAGAAACCAGTATTAATAGGCTAAGTCTCTGTGCTACTACTAGGTTTGTAACTAACTAGGCTATTAGTCTATAAAATACACTAAGAAAGAGTAATACTAAGCTAAAGAAGCCTAGTAGAAGATTATAAAATGTAGTAAGCCTTTAACTAAGCAATAATATAAGGCCTTTCTATAATAATATAAGGGCGCTAATAATAATCACCTTAATAATATACTATAAATTACTAAATTTATAGATAATAACTACTATAAGTTATTAGAAAGTAATATTTCCGCCCCTTTACTATCTTATAGGCAAAACCAGCCTACCTTATACCTTATATCTACATTCCCCTCTATTAATAATTATAAGCTTATTATTATAAACTTCTTTATAAAGACCTAGAATCTACTAGATTATAAAGCTATTATTAAAACCCTTAATAATAGCTACTGTAAACATACCTAGACTAAAGATAACCTATTCTAGGCTGCTATTAGGCTATAATACTTTATATTAGAGAACCACTACTCTAAATACACCTTCTATAGTATTCTCCTAGATACTAGCATTATAGGACCTTCTACTACTAGAATTAGCTAGGCTAAGGCCCTAATAAAAGAGATAAGGACCCTAAAAATAAAGCCCTTACCTCCCTATACAGTATACTTTAGCGTAGGCTTTAGCACTTTATCTAATATCTTAAAAGTCCCTATAATATTTAGTATAATACCTTTTATTATGCTTAATAGTGCTATCCTATTCCTCTTATCTATTATAGATATAGATAGGTTAGGTATTAGGTTTAATAACCTATAAAACCTACTTATCTAAGGCAATATAATGGTCCTAATAATAAGAAAATAGGGACATCTATAGTAGACTCTTAAAGCTATAGAAATAACTACTTTCTTTCTCTCTAAGTAAGATCTTAGATAACTCTATTATTAATTTAGTTACCCCTTAATAGCTTATTTAACTACTATTCTAAATAAATTAGGCTATAAGGTATAAGAAGAAGCACTAAAAAAGCTTATAAACGCCTACTACTATTACTAGCTAAATGCTAAAGCCCTAGAACGCTTTAAATTCACTCTTTAAGACAATAAATGCAACTTTAACAATAAAATTATTATTAATATTATACAACTTAATAGTAGACTAGTCCTATATATTATAGACTCTATAATATTATTCTAAGCTACTAGATTCCTTTACCTATAAAAATAGAAGGCCTATAATATCTAGAATACCCTTAAAGAATGTTAGATTAATACCTATCTAGGTCCCTTAGACTAGATAGTCTACAATACTAATAAGAATTTTACTTCTATAGAATTTAAGTATTATACACACCTTCTTACTATTAATATATTAGAAGTTCTAGTAGAAGTATATTATAGTATTAGTAAGATTAAGAGATATTACACTCCCCTCTACAGGGCCTATAATATTATTAATGCTAAACTTTATAATAACCCTATTACCCTAGAATAACGTCTATAAATAGCAGTAAAGGCAGTTAATAATTCTATAGGTCTAAATAGTCTTATTCCTACGCTCTTAGTATTTAGAGTATACCTAAGAATAACTTATAAGTTACCTCTAAGTATACTAATTACATAGTAAGTAGAAGCACTCTATAAAGCAACCCTTAAAGCCTAATAATGCTTTATAAGGTGGTAAGTTAATAATACTATTAATGCTTATAATAGACCTAATACTATGCCTTTATACTTACTTCCTCTTTAGTCTAAAGTTATTATTTTCTATAAAAAAGAGGGCTAAATTAGACCTTTTACCCTTCTTAATATTAATAAAGAGAACTATACTATTAAGATACTATATAGTCCTATAAGATTCTAATCTATAGTTATAAAACTATATATCTATAATAATAATAATAAGACTTTCTTAATACCTATCTAAGCTATAATAAACTACTATAATAATAAAGAGGCTAGAGTAAAAGACCTCTAAGAAGCAGAGCTAGTAGGCTTTATAATACCCTTAATCTAATAGAAGAGGGATGCCTCTTCTATATTAACTAAAGGATCTAGTATAACTAAGCATAGCTATAGATAGCCCTAGAAACATCCCCTTAGCATTTACACCTTTATTAAAGAGAATATAAAGCTATTACTACTACTACTCTCTACTATAGTATATATACTACTATCTACTAATAATACTTATAGAAGCCTATAGAAGGAAGTAGTAGTAGAGGATAGGGAGCCTTTAGAACTACTAAGGGTAGCTAGAGATAAGGCTAATAAGCTTACTAATACTAAGATACTAATAGTAATAGTAAGGTAAGTTGCCTCTACTCTAGAGCCCTTAGTAGAAATAAATAAAGAAAGATTAGGCTAGCCTATCTATATAGGTAATAAAATCCCTAGTCTGCCCTATCTACTAATTTATAATATACTAGAAGGCGCTAGATTATATGCTTAGGAAAACATTACTGCTAACCTAGCCCTTATAGCTAATAAAATAAGCAGTACTAATAATACTACTATTAAAGTAAGGGCCTCTTCTCTAAAACTAGAGAGGTTAGTTAAAGGCATACCTACTAAGGCATTACTATCTAAGACTATATTACTAGTTAATAATAATAATAGTAATACTATAGTTTCTAGTATAGATATATCTACACTTAGCACTATAGTTCCTAGTATAGAGATATCTATAGAATTTAGGCTTACTAACTATTAGAAGGTACCTAAAGGGTAAAATAGGCTAAAAGTAACTAAGTTACCTAGGATCTTATTATAAGTTTTTCCCTAGACCCCTTAAAGTAACTCTAATAATCTCCTTAAAGTCTTTCTTACTTTAAAAGAGAAAGCTAACCTTAATCTAGCTATATAACTTAGAAGTAAAGGTAAGATTATAATGCTAGAGAAACCCTTTAAAGTATCTAATAAAGCAGAATTAGATTCCCTATAAGCTAGAAATATATTCTAATTTATCCCCTTCTATTAATAAGAAAATAGAATATAATAACTCTTTAAATTATAGCTTATATAGAAAATTAAGGGAAAAAGAACCAAAAAGCTATATAAGAAATTATAACTTATAATCTAAGGCTATAATAATACTAAGAAAATAATAATTCTAACTTAGTTACTAATAATTTAAAGAGTAAGCTAGAGACTTATTATAGCTTTAGCCCTATTACTGCTTTAGTAGAGCTACTTACTTTAGATTAGAGATATTATATAAGCCTATGTTTAATCCTCTATAAAATTAAATAGACTAATTACTATAAGACTCCCTAAAGAAATTGCTAATAACTTCCCTTATAATACTATAATATAAGTTATTAAGCCTCTTTATAGAATTATAGAAGTAGGCACTTACTAGTGGTTAATATACTTAAAATACTATTGTAAGAAACCTAATATAGAAGCGTTAACTTATAATCTATACCTCCTTATATCTAATATAGGAAACTAGAGATTTAGCCTTATTAGTATATAAATAGATAACACACTTAGCCTTAGTAATAAAATTTTCTTTAAATAAGAAGAGAAAGAATTACTAGAAGCTAAATTTATAGTAAAGCTAAAATAAAGACTTAATAATAAGAATCCCCTTATTTTTAATAGCTATATCCTTTCTACTAATAATAATAATACTCTCCTTTTTATATAGAAAGGCTAAAGTAAGAAAATCTATACTATTAATATTATAGACCTAGTAAGAGAGTAGAAATATATTAAATAATATACTTAAGGCACTTATATTATAATAATTTGCTAACTAAAGGCATTATACAACCTCTTAGTTACTATATAATACTAAAATATTAAGGAAGAGAATATTATATAACTAAATAAGAGGCTTAAATAGTAAACTAACTATTAGAAATATAGCCTCTACTATATTCCTATTAATCTATAAAAAGTAAAGCTATTTATCTTTATAGATAGCTTATTTATAAATAATAAAGACCTTACTTTACAACTAGGATATATTATAATCCTAGGAAATAAGGAAGCCTTAGCTAAAGCTAAATTTATAATATAAGGGAATATTATTACATACAGCTCTATAAAAAGTAAATATATAATCTAAAGCACACTAGCTTTAGAATTATATAGAATAGTGCTTAGTGTTAACATTATATACATAATAAACACTATAATAAATATTGTAATAAGTTAACTCTAGCTCCCTAACGTAAAGCTGGTTGTCTATACTAATTCCTTCTTACTATATAAGTGCCTAGTTAAGCTAGGCATAATAAAGGAAAAATAGCTTATAATTAATATTATAGCCCTTAGGCAATTATATAAGCAATAAGAGATATTAGAAATCCACTAAATTAATAGAAAGGATAATATTATAGACACAATAATAAAGGTATTACTAAATAAGTGTCTTAAGAGCTTTATTAACTATAATAAAGCAATAATTTAAGTAGAGGGTTGGGTTAAATACCCTATAAAGGGACCTAATATATAATACTTATATAGTTACTATAAATACCCTTAATTAATTCTGCTAAGAAAAGAACTAATAATCTACTTAGCTAATTAGAACGCTAGATTCCTTTAATAGGATCTACTTATATATACTTCTTCTTCTTTTAATTTTTATTGCGTTTTTTAGCTACTTTTTAACCTTATAGTATATTAATAAAAAGAGAATTCGCTAGTGTTGTAATATATAGAATCAAACTCAGAGCCTTACGCTCTAATTAGTGGAATCCGTCTAGATAAGTAGGGCAATAACTAGGCATAGGTAGAGATAGGTAGCTAGTAGGGCTACGTAACCTATGCTATATATATCCTCACCTTCGCAAGCTTATTGTAAAGGGCGTCCTTCTTAGCTTAGATATGTATAAAAAGATTAATCACATAATTGCCTTATTTGTTCTTTCGCACTAGTGCTTTTGTTATAATTGGTTACCTTGGTGTAACCAACAGTAACTAAAGAAGGGATAGTATAAGTATTATTCTAGAAGACCTTAAAGGTTATATAAATTAAGAGAAGCTAAGTATAGAACTAGCTAATAATAAGAACTTAGTGCTAATTTCTAAGTAGAAGGGGTTAGTAATTACTAAGTTAGTCTTAACTAAAGCTACTTATAAATATTATATATAATTATTATATACTATAAGTAATCTCTAGGCTACTAGAAGCTAAAAACTATTTAATCTATAGGTTTATATACTCTATAAGAGAAAAGGAGTAAAGATTCTACCTAAGGATAATATTCCTTTAGATAGAATAATCCTAGAGGAGAACCCTCTTTAGAAATTAAAGAAATAGATAGAAGTAAAAAGATAGCTTAATAACTCTAGGGTATATATAAAATATATTACTAGATAATTAAGTAAGCACTTATAAGGGTTTTATCTAATAAAAGAATGCCTAAATTAAATAGTAAATAGCATTTAAAAGCACTTAATAGATATAGAATTAAGTGTTTTTAAGGAGATTATTTAAAACTATAAAGTAGCCTTAGTATAGGATCTATTAAAATATAGTAAAGTTAATCCCCTTATATTACCTCCTTAGGTAATTAAAGTAGTTAATTATAGTATATAGTAAGTAAGGTTTATCTCTATACTACTAGAACTTTAAGAAAAGCTTATTAATTTACTAAAGAAGAAGCTAAAGAATAAATAGTTAAAAGAGAGTTATAGATTATATAAAAACCTTTACTTTCTAGTCCTTAAGAAAGATAAAGGAATATAGCTTATACTATTAGCTATAAAGTATAATAAGATAATAGTATAGAATATATATATCTCTTAGAGAGTAGAAGCCTTTAGTAAGGACTTTAGTATATATAAAATACTTAGCCTCTTAGACCTACTCTTTAGATATAATTAAGTAGAACTTAATAAGAAAAGCTAAGATATAATAATAATTTCTATAGCTATTAGGCTTCTTTAACTCTATAGACTTCTCTAAGGAGTAATAAATTCTATAGTATAATTTTATAGAACTATAGTAAGGATTTTATTTAATTTAATATCTACTATCTACTCCCCTTTTCTTAATAATATTATAGTTAAAGGGCCTATAATTATATATAATAGGGAGGAAATTATATTAGGAATATATAGATATATTATAGAGTATTTAATTAATATTAATAAAGTATTAGTTAATATTAAGCTTACTAAATACTTAATATTAGTAATTAAATTAAAATTCTACTAGGACTTAGTAGAAATTATTAGGTATATATATAGAATAAATAGTTAGGCGCTAACTAAAGCAAAGATTATAAAAATCCTAGACTAAAAGACTTATAAAGACTAGATAGAGATTAGATTATTCCTTAGACTTACTAGTTATTATTACCTTTAGATTAATAAGTATATATAAATTATAAAGCTCTTAGTTAACCTTTTATAGAAAGATATAGTCTAGAAATAGAAAGATAGTTAGTAAAGAATAATAGAGGACCTTAAGATACTAATAACTACTACTCTAATACTAATATTACTTAATCTAGAACTAGGGTATAGAGAGGTAATCCTAACTATTAATACTAGTAGTATTAGTTAAGAAGTAATTTTATAGTAGATTATTAAAGGTAAGAGATACTTAGTTAGATTTAAGAGTAGAACTTAGTAAAAATTAGAGCTTAAGTATAATACTACTAAGTAGAAGTACTATACTGTGATGGATTCGAGCTGGAGGCTCGGATCCTTATCGGAAGACTAGCGGACCCTACACGCAGGGCGGGGAGGTCTCGTATACAAAAGGGCCCCCTATTAGGCACCCTGTGGAATAGGCTAGGGCCCTACTTAGGGCATGTATAGCACTTACTTAGCTTACCTATAGGAGATATAAAGGGCATATATAGTAAGATAGAAGAAGACAATCCTTTCTTCTTCTGTATAGTTAATAATAACTCTATAAATACTAAATAGCAGTTGCTCTCTAGGCTAGTCTATAATAATTATTAACTATCCTTAATTTAATAGAGCAATAATAGATGATTTACAAAGCTTACAATAAGTTTACTATATAATACCCCTATAGGGTAGATAAGTAAATATAGGGAAATGCAATTCCTCTGTAATATAATTATATAGTAGGCGGCCTAGATTGCAGAACTATAATAGTAGACTGCTATAATAGGAATAACTACTTCTATTAAGGGTATAATAAGCTAATCTATAGCTATAGTAAACCCTTAGCTAGAGTAGTCTTTATATAAGCTATTACTAATAGAGGCCCTATATAATAGTAATAAGATATTATACTTAGTATAGTAGAGTCTTATAACTTATAAGTTAGACGTAAACTCTAACTTTATTAGTAATAACTATAATAAATAGTACCTTATCTATTAGAATCTAAGCCCTAAGATATAGGCCTATATTACACCCTTCTTTAAGCTTAGTAGTAGCTTTAACTATAGTATTTAGAAGTTCTTTAACTACCTTAATAGTATATTTCTAAACCCTTATTAATTAGAATATATAGTTTTAGAGCTTAACTAATTAAAATAATAATCTAATAAATAGTTTACTAACTTTTATATTTACTTTAAATAAAAGCTTATCCTAGTAGAGGGTATTAATTAGGCTAATATAGTAAAGCTATCTAAGCTTTATACTATACTTAATAAGTATATATAAGACTACTATATTAGATATAATATTCTATAGAATAACTATAATAAGGTAATTAAATATTACTATTATATTACCCTAGATATTAATTTATACTTCCTAAAGGAATATATTAAGGAAAGGTAATAAGCCTATATAACTAAAGACTATAATAGTAATATACTTATAAAGGGTATTAATATAGTAACCTTTTAGAATATATCCTAGTGCTAGAATAATAAGAAAGAGAGATACTTTAGATTTAGAGTAGGTATACTATAGGCTACCTAGGTATTTAAAGAGGTTTTAAAGAGATGCTATATAGCTAGTTAATATCTATACTATAGTAATACTAGCTATTATATTAGGGGCTATATAATACTTCCTATATATACCCTAATAACTATAGTAGGTATTAAGCTTTATAAGACTCTTAAGGTAGACTTAATAAATATATTATTAGATTTAGATTTAGAAAATAAGCTTCCTACTACTTAAGTTTTAGTAGTAGAAATAATAATACTATAAAGAATCCTAATTATATCTACTATAGATAAAAGAAGAAGTTATATTAAGAGATAGAAGAAAATATAAAGAAACTACCCTTCCTTCTTCCTATTCTCTATAATAGAACTTTATTTATTAATACTTAGGTTAATAATAGGTGTAATAGTTTTATAGCTATAAGTAAATAATTAGTATAATACCTTAACCTTCTCTATAACCCTTTACTATTAGTATAGAGCCTTACTACTATAATAAAGAATCCTACCTAAGGCTAATATAGCCCTATAAAGTATTTATATATAATATACCTTACTTACTTTATAGCTAATATAGATAGCTAGGTATTCTCTATTATAGCCTATATAATCCTAGGCCTAACTTATAATTATATTCTTAGATTACTATAGTATATCTATAATAGTATTAAACTATATATCTCTTACTATTCTCTTATAGTAAGATTAAGAGGGGGCTTAGAAATTAAAGTAGTAGATAATTATTATATAAAGACCCTAATAGTAGTAATCCTTAGATTAGTATATATAGTAATAGCCTTATAGGCTATTAAAGAATCTATAATAGTCTACCTAATATATATAAGCCTAATAGAAATTAATATAATACTTATAGATACTATAAATATATCTATAATAATAGATAAGAATAGTATTAAAGCCCTACTAAATAAACTATAGGACTTTATAAACCTTTTTAGTAAGGATTAGGCTAATACCCTTCCCCTATACTAAGGATAGTCTAACTACTATATATAACTTTAGTATAACCCTAATAGCTTTATTCCTAAGCTTCTTTAGGCTCCTCTCTATAATATACTATAGAATTAGTTACTTAAGATCTAGAAATAGATTATTAATCTAATAAATAAGGGCTAGATCTATACCTTATTCTTCTTAGCTATAGCTTTAGTTCTATTAATTAGAAAGATAGGGAAAGGATAGTATTTCTATATAGACTACTATACTCTAAATAAGATAATAAAGTAAGATTACTATTCTTTTCTACTTATTAAGAAAATACTCTATTCCCTTACTAGCATCTATTAGTTTATAAAACTAAATATCTATACTATATTTTATTAAATATATATAGCTAAAGGGGATAAGTATTTAATAGTATTCTAGACCTACTTTAGCCTCTTTAAGTAATTAGTATGCCTATTTAGCCTAGTTAGTGTACTAGCTATATTCTAGTATTATATTAATAGCGTACTTAGTAGTATACTTAGTATATATATAATAGTATACCTTAATAATATCCTAATCTACTCCTTAGGGATCTATAAGGACTATATATAATAAATATAGAAGGTCCTTACCTATCTATAATAGGTAGGCCTTTATCTAGATATTAGAAAGTATATATTTAGTATAATAAAGGTAAAGTATTTAGGGTTTATTATATATATAGGGCATAAGGTGTGTCTAGATTTAGATAAAATTATAGCTATCTAAGACTAAAAGGCCCCTATAAGAGTCTAAGGTATAAGGGGATTTCTTAGGTTTATAAACTTCTACTATAAATTTATTACTAACTTCTCTAACTTAATAAATCCTCTTTTAGTATTTATAAAGAAGGGGGCCCCCTTTATTTAGACTAATAAATATAATAAGGTATTTTAATAGCTTAAATAGGCCTTTATATTATACCTAATCCTAGCCTAATAGGATCTAAACTAGGCTATAGTAGTAGAGGTAGATATATCTAAAGAGGCTATTAATAGCTGCCTCTTATAATATAATAAGAAAGGGATATTATACCTAGTAGCTTACTATTTAGCTTATTTTATAATACTATAGAGGAACTATATAATTTATAATAAGAAGCTCCTTAGTATTATCTCTTACCTTAAGGTATAGTTAATAGAATTATATAGTATAGCTAAATCCTTTACTATACTTACTAACTATAAAAATCTAGAATACTTTATAAGTCTATAAGAGATATTAGAATAATAGGCTAAATAAATAGAGATACTTACCCTCTTTAATTTTTACTTTTATTACTATTTAGGGTCCTAGGTAGATAAAATAGATACCCTATTAAGATATAAGTAGAATAAGTTAGGGTAGCTAATTATACTATAAAGTATTTTTTAATCTATATCTATTATATACCTAATATACCTATAAGGAATCTGTAATAGATATATAATAGATACTAAGGATCTACTAGTAATACCTATAGAGAACCTAGTATAGTATTAAGGGTTCTTTATAAATAACTATATTTAATCTCTATAGGACTAGAGTATATAAGTAGATAGTATATATAATAAGAAAGTATAAGCTATTAAAAGGGATAATTAATAGTTCCCTATATTAGTAGAGATAAAGCAATAGGTTAGTAACTATAGCCTTAATACCTATAGTATACTTCTATTCTAGGAAAGACTATAGGCCCTAAAATATAAACCCCTTACTATATTACTTATCTAATAGGTCTATAATTTACTACTCCTAGGGTATCTAAGGAAGAATATTATACTTTAGGCCCTATATTAAGACTTCTACTAGAAGAGTATATTCTAAAATATTGCCTAATATATTAGAAATTACTACTACCTTAGAGTATAAAAGAGCTAATAGTAGAGTTAAGGCTTACTATAATCTATATTAGTACTAAACTAATACTAATCCTAGATCTTAGTTAACTTTATAATAGATCTTCCTATATAAGATATTATAGCTCTATAGTATCTTAAAGTTATTATAAATTACCTTTTAAAGTATATTTAGTTAGAAGTAATAACTATAATATTATCTAAGGTATATATATAATAGTTCCTTAACTATTAGTAGTAATTCTATAGATTTCCCTAGAGTATTATTTTAGATTATAGCTTAGATTAGATAGAGCACTTCTAGTTTTTACTCTACTTCCTTCC
Source organism: Claviceps paspali (assembly GCA_013435705.1). Taxonomy (NCBI): domain Eukaryota; kingdom Fungi; phylum Ascomycota; class Sordariomycetes; order Hypocreales; family Clavicipitaceae; genus Claviceps; species Claviceps paspali. Next base: position 11,830 of record JABAEC010000191.1, on the reverse strand, counting down.
TAATACTAACTATCTTCTTTTAATTATATACTATCTATAGATAGATAGTAATATAAAAAGAGTAAACTAAGAGGTATAAGTAGTTCTTTATATTATAATAGTATTTATATAGTATAATTAGCCCTTATACCTATTAGCTTACTAGTTAGTATTAAATAATTATACTTCCTTAATAATAGAGGTAAGTGTATTTTATATAATATATAGCTATAATATAGAGTTAGTTTAGTATATTATAGATCTATAAGGAAGCTAAACTTTATCTAAAGGATAAGTAGTATAGTTTATAGAATATATTTAGAAAGGTATATAACTAGCCTAAGTAGTAATTAATTAGGCTTAGTAGGCTTAATAGGAGAGGGTAAATTAGTTCTAGCATCTAGTAGAATAATTTTAGCTAGGTAATAAGGTATAGCTTAATTTATAGTATATTAAGATAGAATGCCTTAGTTAGAAGCTTAATTAGGTAAAAGCTAAATATATAGTTTTAAAGGTATCTATACCCTTTACTATCTACTTAGATATACTAAGTAATATCTATTCTATATTTTATATAAACCTTATAGAGTAGGTAGCTATAAATCTACTATCCTTCTAATAGATTTATAATTATTACTCTAGCCTTCTCTAAAAGAGGGCTAAGTTAATATTTAAAGAGTACTAAGTTAAGGAGATTTTAGTAGTAAAGAATACCTAAAGCTAGGGGTATTATAGGAATATATTAGTTAAATAGATTAGCTATACTAAGCCTATATAGAAGCTATTAGAAAATATTTAGAATATAAAGGCCCTAGCTAAGTTTAAAGTATAATAAAGTAATATAAGTAGTTATAATAGACCCTCTTAGAAATTATTAAAGTTAAATTCTTATCTTTAATAGGGTCTACTAGTATTAGATATAAATTCCTTAAGGGCCTATATATTATTAAACTTATTATTCTTCTTTTCCTTAATAGTAGATATAAAGGCTAGTATAAAGGATAGGATAAATAGTATAAAGGGCTAGTATACTAAATATATAGGGGATATTCTAAGATAATAAAAAGGAATGCTATTTTATAAGATAGTATCTTAGTAAAGCTATAAATAGTAGGGGGAGGCTATAATAGGTATATTCCCCTTTATAAAGGGGTCTTTATAAAAGGAAGGGGGGGGCAATCCTTAGGCTAAGTATATTAGTATATTAGAGGCCTATATAGTCTCCTTAAACTAAAATATAATATATATATTATACTCTATATAGTTATATAAGTTAGTAATAGTTAAGACCTATATATTAGTAGTAGGGTTATATATAGGTATAGATAGAGGTATAGTAGGGTAATAGATAGTAGATAGAATAGTAGTAGTATAGAAATAATAAGTAGGTAGGGTAGTAATAGTAAGGGGTATCTCTTCTATCTAAGGTAGGGTATTAAGGGTTATAAAGGTAGCCTTATAGCTACTCTAGTAGCTATAAGGGGTATATCCCTTAGTAATAGTAGTAATACTAAGGGCGTCTATTATAGCATTAAAGAGGTTAATAAACTACTACCTAAGTTTAGTAAACTTAGGTAATAATATAATAGCTTTAATCTTACTAGATCTAGGAGTAGGCCTCTATAGGGTCTTAATAGCCTTACTAGCTTTAATAGTAGTAACTATATCTTAGGCTATATAATAGAGTATAGGATTTATAGTAAATAAATAGGCAGCCCTAATATAACCTTATTTTTTTATAGTATATAGATTATATACCTTTTTACTAATAACTAGGTAGTTAAATAACCTATTCCTAGTAGTATATAGTAGGTATATAAGATACTATTACTATATCTACTAATAAGCTATATATTATTTATTATTTAAGTTGCCTTTAAGTTTATAATAACTAAGTATTTAGTTATTGCCCTAGTTAAGGGGCAATCTACTAAAGGCACTAACTATAGTAGATATAATGCCTATTATAAATATTAATAATAAGGTTCTACTAGGGATATATAGAGAAAACTATAAACTTATAATTAAAGGATATAATAGGTTTTTAGTTATAATAGAGAGAAGGCTAAATAGTAATAAGACTAATATATAAAGGGTAATAATATAGGGTAGTTAGGGGATAAGGCTATAATAATAAGGGGCTATAATTAATATATTAGGTAGAGGTTAGTCTTAGGGCTAAAGCTATAATAGATAAGAAGGGGAAGAGGTATATACTAAAGAGATTATAATATAATTATATATAGAAGAAAATAAGTAAACTATAAGTAAAAATATTAGTGCTAAGATAAGTAAGGGAGAAGTAATAATAATAGAAACTAAAGGCTATAGGAAGGAAGGGATAAGACCTTTTTATACTACTTATAGAAAGGGGAGTAATTATATATATAATTACCTATATTATATAATTATACACTATATAATTATATAATTTATATATAATGCCTAAATTTCCTAATTAGGATTCTATATTATTATAATCTTACTACTAATAGTACTAAAGTATTATTAGGATTATTATAATCTTACTACTAGTAGTACTAGAGTACTATTAGGATAGGTCCCTAAACCCTATACTAATATTATTAATTTAGGTATACTATATTTTAAGAGGTCTTATTTAGAAGAAGGGGCGGCTAAGAAGAAGGCTATATAATAGATTTAAGCTAGAGGCTTAGATCCTTATTAAAAGATTAGCAGACCCTTTATATAGAGTATAGAGGTTCTATATATAAAAGGGCCCTCTATTAGGCACCCTATAGAATAGGCTAGGGCCCTACTTAGGGTATATATAGCACTTACTTAGCTTACCTATAGGAGATATAAAGGGCGCATATAGTAAGACAGAAGAAGATGATCCTTTCTTCTTCTGTATAGTTAATAATAACTCTATAAACGCTAGATAGCAGTCGCTCTCTAGGCCAGTCCATAACAGTTACTTTCTTTCTAAAACTACTCTTATACTTAGGTAATCTTAGTAAAAAGGAGATAAAGAAGTATAACTTCTCTTTATAATATATATTACTTTTTAATAAAGGTAATAATAATAGATATATAAGGTTTTGTATTAGAAGTTATAATTAATTTTAAGAGATTAAATAGTTTATTCTATATTCTTAGATTTATAGAAGATAAACTCTAATATCTAGGCAGTAATATAAATTACTTACCTATATTTTTTATATAATATATATATAGATTAGAAAACGTTCTTATGCTTAGTGTAGCTACTTAATTACCTTTAGCACCTATAAGACCCTAATAGTCCTTTTATAGCCTTATTCCTTAATTCTAAATATAATAATAAGTAACTTCCCCCTAAAAGGAATCCTATAGTATTTTAGCTACTATATAAAGCATAAGAAATCCTAACTATAATAATTAGCTAGGAAAAAGAAGGCGGATTATTATAGAATAAATAAGGGGCGTTATTATTTAGCTCTCTATACTAGCTAAAGCCCTCTATTTTAGATATCTATACTTTACTATAAAAAGCTATAAACCTAGCTTAAGTCTTATTACTACTCTTAAAATCCTAATAACCCTTAGTATACTACTATTTATAGCTAGAACTATAAGCTTAATAGATATAGTTAGTATAAGTATTACCCTCTATACTAAATAATAATATATAGCTATAGAAAGGGAAGTATATATATTCTAAGATAGCTATAACTATTATTATCTACTACTAAGTATAATAGGAATAGAAGCTATTATTCTTTTTGCTAAAAAATATAATAATAAGAGCCTTATAATACTTAAGATATACCTCTAAAGTGCTAATAAGCTAGCCTTAAGGGTAAGCTAGCTTAGTAGGAATAAATATATAGTTTTTTAAAGTAGAGTAAGCCCTTTAAGTTATAAGCTATTAAATAGACTTTAGGCTCTTACTAAGGAAGTTATAATAAATATTATAGGTTCTTATATACTTAAGGAGTTCCTTACTAATACTATAAGAAGGGTTCTTCTAGATATCTTAGAATATAATTTTAGTATATACTAGAAAACTATAATAGCCTATATTAATTCTACTATAAGCCTAGAAGATAAATATATAATAAAACTATAAAATAAATAGTAGTTAATAAATAATTAGAAGGACTTAATAAAGAAAGGAAATATTACTATATTAGAATAATAAAATAAAGGAAAAAGGGTAATATAGCCTACCTAGAAAGTTAAGACTATTATAGATAATAAAGTTATAGTTAGATTAATTAAAGCAACCTTAAAGGTGTTTAGAAGCTTATTCTAAGGCTTACTAAGAGATACTACTATAATTAGAAGCTTTATAAAAGTATTAATAAATAAAGAGATTAAAAAGAGAAGAAGAAAGAAAAAGAAAGAGAAAAAGTATAAAAGTAGAATCTTAGTAGAAGAAAGTATTTATAGGTAGCCTATTAAAATAAGGTATAAATTACTAAAGCTATAAAAAAAGGGATAGGCCCTACTAAAAAGAAGATGTATAAATAATAGGAAGCTATATAAAATTTATTATAAAAGTAGTAGAATATAATTATAGAGCCTAATAAAGGGGTATATTATCTTAACCTTAGTAATTATTATGGACTGGCCTAGAGAGCGACTGCTATCTAGCGTTCATAGAGTTATTATTAACCATAAAGAAGAGAAGAGAGGCTCTTTCCTCTAGCAGCCTATCTATATCCTATATATACTCTATAGGATTACTACTTAAGCCCTAAGCGTGCCCTAAGAGTTACTACTTATTGTCCTAACCTATGCTAAAGAGTATCTAATAGGTAGCCCCTCCTATACTTATAGTTCTCTACTCTCTTCCCCTTCTTCTTTTACTAAGGATCTAAGCTATTAGCTTAAGTCTATTATATAGCCCCCTTCTTAGGAATTATTACACTCTATAGTTATTATTATAGTATTAGATGTAGGTATAGTTATACGGCGGGTCTGTGTGCTAAGGTAGTGTAGGTCTAGTTGCGTGTTTGTTGTAATACATGTATATTTAGCACCCTTATAGGCAACCCCTTAGTAGTATTATAACACTATTAAGCTATTATAGATTATAATAATAATGCCTATTAAGGTTTGCTGTTTGTTATAATATATATATGTCTAGCACCCTTATAGGCAACCCCTTAGTAGTATTATAATACTATTAAGTTATTATAGATTATAATAATAATGCCTATTAAGGTTTACTTTATTACCACTCTGCTTTTACCTAGATTACCCCTATATTCTAAAGTATATATAAGAGGTGTCTCCCTCCCTTCTAATCTTACTTCTTATAACTTCTTTATTATATCTTATCTCTCTTCTATTACACTATTCTTAGTTTTAAAAAATCCCCCCCTACTTTATATATTAATTTCCTTACTATAATCCTTATACTTATCTTTTAGTATATATTAGTACCCTTAGGCATTTACTTTATATTCTATATAGGATAAACTAACTATATTTCTAGCTACCCTTTATTACCTACTTATCCCCTTAATAATAAGGATTAATCTCCCTTTACTATCTATTACTTCTATTAATATATTCTACTTAATTACCCTATATAAGTTATGTAGGATTTATATTGCCCTCCTCTTACTGCCTACTAGCTAATAATAGAGAGTTATATAGTATTATATCTATAGCTGCTAGTGCCCCTAGGGAAGGTTAACGCCCCTACTATAACCCCTTGTGTATCCTTAGATACTATAAAATAGAGGGTAACTCTAGTAATAAGCGCTTCTAGCTCTATTAGTAAATATAGCTATAGTATCTCTTATATTTACTATATATAGCTAGGAATAGCACCTTTAGTTACTATATTATTAGCTATAAGGCCTATTATCCCTATTACTATAAGAAATAATACTATATTTAGGCCTACTATCTATTTACTATTAACCCCTTTTTATAATAACTTATATATAAGATAGTAGTAGTAATCCTTAAGGGAAGGGCTATTAAAACCCCCTATTAGTACTCTAAGGAGACTTAAAGAACTATAGTAGTAGTTCTTATTCCTAAATTTAAGGAGCTTAGTAAGTGCTTTATTATACTAATTAATATTACTATAGCCTCCTCTACTATAGTAAAGGTAGCTAATAGCTATGCTCTACTAAGCAACCTAGCTAGCTATAGGGCTATACTAAACGCCTTTAATACCCCCTTCTAGTCTATTATTATTTATTACTCTATGCCTATTATTACCCCCTTTACACCTACTTATATAGTATTTTACTAATCTACTATCTCTATTATACTATCTCCTAGCCCTAGGTATACCTCCTTTATAGCTATATTAGAGCGCCTAATTACTTATATTAATTAATTAATATAAGTATTAATATAAATAGAGGATTGCCTCCTAGAGGCAACCCCTATGTATTTATTTAGGAGGTTTCTCCTAATAGTAGAGAATCTATTTATAGGTAATAATCTTCTATCTACTTACTCTCTAGCCCTTTATTATACTATATTTATTCCCTTCTATTAATAGTTATAGACCTATAAGAAGGCTACTCTATTAGCTAGTAAGCCCTCTATAGCTTCTATTAGTACCCTTAGTATAAAGCTAGTAGTTATCTCTTTACGCCCTTAGCAGCTTTATTTCCCCCCCTTAGGAATATCTATAATAACTATTAAGGAGGATACTAAAGAGTAGTTAAAGGAATTAAGTTAAGTTAATATAGAGTCTTATACTATAGTTTAAGTATTCTAAGAGGAATATAAATCTAAAATTATTAGCTATAAGATAGGCCTATTATAGAATTTTATATTTCTTTATTATAACTTAAAATATACTAAAGCCTCTATCCCTTTTAAACTTTTTAGTAGTTTTTATATTAGCTTTTTATACCCTACCTATTTTACTAGGATATTTTATTAGTTACCCTATCCCTTTATATTCTTAGTGCCTAAGATCTTCTATATAGTAAACTTAGATACCTTTAGTAAGAAAGTACTAAAGAGAGGGCCTAGGTAATAATTATATACTATCTAAAAGGGAAGTAGATTATATACTATATATTTAATAAAATTAATATAGAATACTAAGTAGATTCCTAGGGGAATGTTTAGTTAGACTATAAGAGGGATAGGAGCCTTTAAGATAGTATATTTAGCTATTACCTAGTTTAGCTTATAATTAGGATATTTAGTTTTAATATAGTAAAGATCTAGCTATACCTTATCCCCTAGTTAGAACTATTCTACTAGGCATTAAGAATAGTTAGTAGTATCTTACTAATACTATTAGGTAAAGTTAATTACTATCTATACTAATTATATACCTTTATAAATAGTCCTAAAGAACCTTATAGCGTATCCTTTAGGTAATATATAGCTCCCTAGTGCGTTTACTAGGCGCTAAATAAGTTCTATATTATATCTATATAGGGTATAAAAGGCGCTTATTCTAGTAATAGTTAAGGTCTAGTTGTTTAGAGCTAATTAGCAGAAGGGTAGGTGTAATGCCTAGTTATATTATAAGAATATAATAATAATATATAGTATAGCCTATACTTCTTAGTTAGCCCTTTCTATTCCCCTATTAGTCTAGGGGTAATATACTATTAAGAGAAGTTACTATATATTTATAAGGGAGTAAAGGGTAGACTAAAACCCCTCTATTTAATCTAAGCCTTAGTTAGAGATAATACTCTAGGGAAAGCTATAGAATTATTACTAGTAATTAAGGAATTATTATATATATACCTTAGCTGCTATTATAGTTATACCTTCTAACTAAATATACTTAGAGAGGTAGTTAGTAATAACTATAAGGTACTATAGGTCTTCTACTCCCTTAGCTAGGAGGTTAGTTATAAAGTTAATAGAGATTTATAACTAGTATTAGTCTAGCACTAGAATTAGTTAAAGTAGGCCCTAGTATAGATACTAACTCTTCTATACACTAATATAATAATAGTTTTAGATATAATATACTATATTATTAGATATACCTTTCTAATAGAAATTATAATAGAGTGCCTAGAAGGTAGAGTTCTTCTCTAGATATTCTAGTAGAGGTAAGCTATAGACTTATTAGATAAGTATTATAGTAAGTAGCTTATATTAAAGGGCCTATAATCTACTCTAAAATAATAAGGCACTATAGGTATTAAAGGTATAGTTACTAATCTATTAGTATATCTTTACTATAGGTAGGAACCTTTAGGCACTCTACTTTATAGCCTTTAACTTCTTTTTATAGATTATATTAGCCTATATTCCTTAATTCTATAGTTTCTAGAGGTATATATTAGTAAAAAAATTATAGCCTAATAGTTCTACTATATTAGATATAATATAGGGATTTATTAGAACCTTAATAGATATAATATAGGGTATACTATTATTTATTAGTTAGCTTAGTGCTTTCCCTTTAGGAGTAGTATTCTAACCCTAAGCGCTTATAAGGTATACTACTAATATTAGCTAAAGTAAACTTTATAGTATAGAGAGTTATCCTAACTTATTCTACTTACGCCTAGAGAGGGCGTTAGGTCTATTAGCTTAGGAACTAGGCTAGTAGTAGAGGTAAAAGTTAAATAGTGCTAGTATTTTAGCTTAGTAAGCCTACTATTTAGATATCTTATAAGGATTAGTAAAGTATTCTAGGTTTTTATAGTTAGTAAGTATAGTAAATAGATAGGTAATACTATAGAGCTTAATAGACTATGCCTTAAGATAGGAGATAATACTAAAGAGCTCCTTATTATAAATAGTATAATTCTATTAGGGTAGGGTTAAGTAAGCTAAGTAGTATACTCCTAGATGTAATATTTCTACCTAGCTATATTAAGAGAGATATTCCCTAATAGCTTTGCCTAATATATTTACTTTAATAACTATATTCTTATTAGAATTCTATTAAGTAAGGATTAGGTATAAGATAAAAGCCTACTTTAGCTATTAGAATAAGGCCTTATACTTATTAAACTAAATAAAGGGAATGCCCTTCTTAGTAAAAGCTAAAAGAGGGCCTATTATATCTAAGAAGTTAGTAATAAACTTCTAATAGAAGTTTATAAAGCTAAGGAAGGCTTTAATACCCTAGACCTATTAAGGGGCCTCCTAGTTTTATATTACTACTACTTTCTCTAGATCTAGGTGTATTTCTTACTCTATATAAATAATAAACCCTAGGTACTTAACCTCTTTAATACTAAAAGTATACTTATCTAGATTAAGGTATAAGCCTACCTATTATAGCTAGATAAGAACCTATTAGGTATACTATATATATTCTTTATAGCTACCTCCTAAGTAGATTAGAATATTATCTAGGTATACTATAGTATACATCCCAAAGGCATTACTAAGCATACTATTAATATATTATTAGAATATAGCTAGTACACTAGCTAATCTAAAGGGGCATACTAACTATTTAAATAGCCTAAAATATATCTAAAATACTATAAGGTATTTATCCCCTTTAGCAACCCTAAGTTAGTAAAAAGCTGCCTAAATATCTAACTTAGTAAATTAGTATGCCCCTATAAAGGAGTATAGGGTCTCTTTAACTAGGGGAAGGGGGTAGTAATTCTAATTAGTAACCTTATTAAGGGTATAGTAGTTAATATAGAACTACTAACTACCCCCTACTTTCTTTATTAGTAGGACTAGAATAGCTACTAAAAAGGAAGAAGTATAGATCTAGCCTTTATCTATTAGGTCTATAATCTACTTTTATATTTTAAGGAGTTAATTATATAATATATTATATAATAGTGCCTATAGTAGTTTTAGAAGGGAGCTATCTAGGTTCTTCTAGAGGTAAATATAGTAATTAAAGCTACCTCTATAAGGGGGTAGTATAATAGTATAATCCTTACTAAAGAGGTCTAAGAAGTCTACTAGCTTATATAGTAGGTAAACTATAGATTCTAGTATAGCTATAAAGGGTTATCCTACTATATCTATAAGGGCAATATTAATCTTATAAAGACTAATGCTAATAAGATAGATAGAAGGGTGTCCCTAATATACTTATTAAGCTAAGCTAGCATATATAGAGCCTAAGATTGCTATAGTAGGGTTATCTAAGTATTAACTATTAAAGGCCTTAATAATAAGCCCTTTATATATCCCTACTATAAGGGAACGTAAAGATATATAAAGTTTAATCTTATTTTAGAATAGCTAGGGGGCCCTAAGAATATAGTTATATAAGAGGCTTAGGATTATATAGATAACTATAAAGAACTCCTATCTATTAATATTAGCTTAGAAGTAGATAAGATAGATAATGTATAGATGTATTATAGATTTTGCTAGGGACCCTAAGGGTTCCTCTAAGGCTGTAGTAAGGCTATATATATAAGAAAGGGTAATATAGGGTAGGTAGAGTTGCTATACTAATTGTTTACTTATAGCTACAAAGCTATTACAACTACTATTAACTTAGGCTTATAGAAATAAGGTTCTATTATATAGGAGTAGTATAAGGAATAGGGGGTCTTCTATATAGTTTTCTATATCCTAAAATTAGTTCTTATCTAATCTAAAAGTTATTGAAAATATGGCTTGGTATAGAATAGAATTACTAGTAGAGGTAGTAAGTCTCTAGGAGTAATGCTTCTATAAGCAATTATCTTCAGTAGTGGAAGGGCAACGACTTCTAGCAATTTAGAATAGCAGCTTAATATTCTTTATAGTAACGGACAATTTGGGGCAATAAGTAATTTGGGTAAGGAGAGAAATTCACTTCTACTTCCTTATATACCCTCTAACTATATCGTTGGATTAGGGCCGCCAGCAGGGGTTTGTCTGCCACTTTTTGCATCCCGCAAAATTCATTTGTATAGGAAAACAAAAAAATAGACTCACTACCACACAACATAGGTGCAAATATGCGACCCGTTTGGCCAGAGGTATACAAGGGGATCTAGGGTAGCTAAGAATACAAAGCTGACCGCCTAGGGCAGAATTCTAGACCGCTTTACGGCAGAAAACGCTGTAGAAAACGCATCAGAAAACGCAATAGAAATCGAGGTATAACTGCCGTTGTTGCTGAGGTTGAATATCAGCAATAACGCTGCCGGGTAGGCTGCAATTATAAGGGGCTTAAAAAATAACACCTTTATAGTAATTATTTTAACACTCCCTCTAAAAAGGACTTAGATATAAGAATGTAAGTGCTTTTTCCTCTTCCTTATAATCCTAGCTCTTTAATAGATATCTAGGGTAAGGGACTAGCATAAAAAACACATAGAAATAACTAAGTACAAAAACATATAATAAGAAACCAAAAAGAACTTTTCTAAAACAATCCTAATTTCCTAAACATTTAGAAAACAATCACACAACCAAAAGGGGGCCCTAATCCCTAGCAATTCCTAGCATTCCAAGCAGTGTTTTTATGATTTTGTTGTTTTTGAATTGTTTTGTTGTTTTTGTCGGTTTTGAAATGTTTTTGTTGTGTTTTTTGATGATTGATAGTATTGGGTATCAGGGTTGATAGTTAATGAGGTATCGATTTGTTTATAGAGGCTTACTAATAGGGATTTTTTTGACCTATAAGCTCTATAAAGGTTGGATTCGGCAAATAAGCTTTCTGCAACCAGATAGGCCTTAGGACTATTTTCTTTATCCTTTTTAGGCTTACAACCAAGCCTATGTTTCGGATCCTTCGGCCCTTAGGGAATTGGTCTATCCCTAATTTAAAGGTCCTAGTAGCTAAAACTAAAGCTACTGGAACTTACTATACATTATAGTTTGTTTCAAGGTTATAGGGTAAAGCCCCTATTACCATTCTTCCTAATGCCTTATAATATAGATCTCTTATAAAGGAAGCAATATCTATATTATAGTCTAAATCCATAGAGTCACTAGTATTAGGCGTACTAGAGTTATAATCACTAAGATT